>VYZV01043247.1:12304-32649 GCA_013401275.1 Pandion haliaetus | reverse complement strand
TATCGGCAGAGATGTTCCTCTCACGTTTCCCAACCCCCACACTGCCGTTTCCCCTTGTTAAATATGTTCTCCCAGAGGTGCTACCACTGTCACTCCCCTCCCAGAAGCGGGTCTGACATTTTGGCGCCAGGGGACATTCTAGTAGCTTCTTAAAGGGGCCGCCTCTGCAGCCCCCCTCCCCTGCCACCAAGGAAAACCGCGCCACACAAACCCATAACACAAGGCTTGTCCAGTCCTCTGACTATGCCCCTTGCTGCTCTTTCATGTAGGCATCAGTGATACTGCCAGGGGGCAAACTTGCAAATGTCAAGAATCATTACAGAGCTCTGGGAGCAGGAAGGAAGCAAAGGACAATGAGTAGTAGGGACAGTTATACCAGCTAGAGGTCCAGATGGAGGTCTCAGTTCCTCCATGGGGGAGGAAAGGCTGAGGAGGAAAGGGGAAAGGCTGAGGCAGAAGTAGATGCACCAGCATATCAACACCCGGTCTGGTTGCTGGTGACCCAGACAGGACTTTGGCTACTATGACCATGGGACCTTCTTTGAGGAAAAAGGACTGCCTACAAGAGACAGGATCCATCTGACAAATGGGATGAAAGACTAAAATAGGTACATCAGGGAAGGGTTGTCATCATCTGAAAAGAAGCAAAGATATGGAGGGGCAGTGAAGAACTGTGAGTGTAATGGTTTTGGTTGGGATAGAGTTAAATTTCTTCATAGTAGCTTGTATGGGGCTATGTTTTGGGTTTTTGCTGAAAATAAAGGTGATAACAGACTGATGTTTTAGTTATTGCTGAACAGTGCTTACATAGCATCAAGACTGGGGCACTGCACAATGGGGGAGTTTCTTGCACTTTCCCTGTGAGAGCAGCACAGCTGGGTCCATCTCAAATGCCTGCATACAAACACATGCAGCATGGCAAACAAACAGGAGAAGCTAAAAGTCTGTCCACAGCTGCAGAGCTATGACCTCACTGGGATTAGAGAGAGGTGGCAAATAGGTTGAATGACTGGAGTCTTAGTGTCTGAGTGGAGACTCTTCAGGAAAAACAGGTGAAGAAAGTGAGAAGAAGGGGGTGCACTTAATGCAAAGGAGTGACTGAAATGCACACAGCTTTGCCTTGGAACTGGGAATGAGCTGCTTGAGTGCTTGTAGGTAAGGACAGGAGGAGAGACCAGTATGGGTAATGTTGAAGTAGGCATCTGCTACAGCTAGCCAGTACATGAAGTCTTCTTTAGACAGCTCAAAGAAGCCTTAAAATCAAAGGCCCTGGTTCTCTTGGTGGACTTTACCATCCCCACATCTGCCAGTAAGGAAATAATACTGGGTGCAAGCAATGATACAGGTGATTGCTGATGATAAGATAGGTAGAAAATAGACTGGACTCACAGACCCCAAAAGTGATGGTAAGCAGTACCAAGTCCAGCTGATGATCTGGTAACTAATGTTACCAGTGGTACCCTTCAGGGATCAGTTCTAGGCTCAGTATTGTTTAAAGCCTTTATTACCTATCTAGATGATGTAATAGACTGCATGCACAGTAAGTCTGCATACAATATTAAATTGAGTGGAGGAGTCAATATGCTTCAGAGTATGTTGCAATTCAGAAGAGTCTGAACAGACTGGAGAAATTAGTGTCCCGATCCAATGTCGGGGAAGGTTTCAATATGATCCCAAGAGAGAGATTAAGACACAAACGAGGTCAAATGCCGTATACCTAAAACTCCACAGCTTGTCTCCACGGTTTTTATAGGGCATAGTCCGATACATGTACATAGGTACTGTTCATGCACTGCAGGTTTCGTTTATCACGCAACCTTCACGTGATCGACACCAGGAAAACAGTAGTTATCTCAAAGACTCCTGACAATGGTAGTCTCCCCATTCCTGCATGCTTTGCTGGCTCCAGCCCGGTCTCCTCCCTGGATGCCTAAATGGCCTTATCAGCCACAGAAGCACCCTGTCTGACAAGCCATTTCAGAGACAAATGGAAACAGTTCACAGTGGAATCTCTCACAACAAACAAACTTTGAGACAAACGGCTCCAGATGACAGTTCAGGTCTCCTCTCCTGGATGGTCAGTGGCCTTATCACCCAGAGGTGTATCTTGCTTAACAATCTTTGAGACAAATGGCTCCAGGGGCCAATTCAGTCTCTCACAATTGGCTAGCGGGAACCTCAAGAAGTTCAGCAAATGCAAATGTCAAGTCCAGCACCTGAGGCAGAACAACTTTCTGCAACAGTGCGGGTTGGGGGCTATCTGGCTAGAAAGTAGCTTTGCAGAAAAGTATCTGGAAGTACCGGTGGACAACCTGAACATCAGCCAGCTATGTGCCCTTGTGGCAAAGGGCACCCTGGGCTGCATTAGGAAGACTCTTCCAGCAGGTCGAGGGAGGGTGATCATTCCTCTCTATTCAACACTGGTGAGACTGCAGTTGGGAGTGCTGTGTCCAGTCCTGGACAAGCGTGAAATGGATGCAGTAGACTGAGTCCAGCAGAGAGTCAATGAGATGCTTAGGCACCCAGAGCACATATCATAAATGAAGCAGCTAAGAGAGTTGGGTTTGATCAGAAGTTTCAGAGGAAGTAGTCTTGCTGTCTAAAAATACCTAATGGATTAGTATAAAGAAATGGGGCCAGACTTTTCTGAGAGTTGCACTATGAAAGGACGAGAGAAAATAGTCACACGTTGCAGGGTCTCAATATAAGAAAAGTTTTTTTCATTATGAGGGGATCAAACACAAAGAGGTTGCCAAGAGTTTGTAGAATCTCCACCCTTGGAGACATTCAAAACTTAACTGGACAAGGCAACATACTGAAACTGAATTTGCTTTGAATTGAACGTTGTACTAGGTGGCCTCTAGCGTCTCCTTCCAAACTACATGGTTCTGTGATTCAGGATTCTTTGAAAAAATTCTTGTTACATAGCCCCAGTACTAAATGTATTTATATTTTATTCTTCTTCACCATTTGCTTTAGTTCAATCACACCAGTATAGTGAACCAAAACTCATCTTTTTTCTTTTCTTCCTTTCTTTCATACTTTTTTCTTTTGAAATGTGACAGAATGGGACAAAATCTTTATATTCTTTTCATCTACTTCTTAAGTATCTGACTACCTCCAAAGTACTTCCCAACAAACTGTCTGGCATAATTACAGAGCAGAAGTCTTTCCTGCTTAATTTATCTTATGTTGTTATAGAAGGGAATAAAATCTGAAGATTTTGTTTCTTTAAAACAGAATAAAAGTCATGCTTATATAACAGGGAACAGTTGGAATGCCTTCTTTCTAATCAGTTCTCTGCAAAACTTAAACCGTCTTTAATTTCTGCCTTGTTGTCCAGTATCCTGCTATTTATTAGGAAGTAGTACCTATATCTTTGTACAAGTTTTATTTCAAGTTATGCTTTCTTATATAAAAAGTAATTCTTCTAAAAGAAAATTATTTCTTAACTCATAGGCACTTATGACTTTTAACAGTAGCTATCTTCTTTAAGCTTTCTCAGTGTAACTGATATATTCTATGTCAAGAGTTTTGCTCTTGGTAGGTACTTAGTGGATATCATGTAAAGGGATACATAATGTGTTAATCCAAATGCTGTGCTGTTACATTCAAGAGATGTGACTTGATGTGTTTTATGCAAAGTTATACAAGGAGGGATTTGGTATCACTATTATTTAGTAATTGCAGGGAAAGGTTTATTCAGCTAACTTTTTCACTAATTATTTGACATAATCAGAGTTCAAACCTTTTACTTTCAATGTAAAATCTGACTACATGGTCATTTATTCCCTGCCACTTTAGACCAGATTTATTGATGCTTATAACTGAAAAGACTTTGATGTAGAGGCATGCACTTTTGATAATCTTTGAGTAAATTATTATAGTTCTGCTAGTTGTTGGCTACAATTAAAAAATTCCTTCCTGCATGAATAAAAGAGCTTTGAAGGCCAAAGGCAACCTGAAGACTGCACTTTAAAACTGGAAGACTATGCAATGGTAGTGTGTTTTATATATATATATATATATAAAAAGCTTTTAAAAGCATTTAGAATTCTAGTCAAATCACTTTTCAGACATTCCCAGAATGGTGCAGCCCATCATAAATATTACATCAGTTTAAAGAGAGTAAAGCAAGGTTTGAAGACCTCATCCTGTTCACAATCACTGCAGCTCTTGTTGTGCTCTAAGCTGTTAAATATTCAATAGAAGAAGAAGTGGAGAATGAGTCTTTTGCTGGGTAAGTGCCACCAACCTCACCTAGAATTCTTCTGGCATTCCCTTTTGCCCAGTTAAGATTTAATTAATGCAAAGACGAACAGCATTTAACACGTAAAAAAAAGGGAAAATACTATCTCTAAACTTTTATGTCAATATAAGCATTTACTTGACTAGTGAAGCATCTATATACTTCATGAAGCAGACAAATTGTTTAAGTCTATTCTGGCACCTGCTTGCACAATCAAATTGCTCACTCAATTCCCCCCACCACCCAGTGAGATGGAGGAGAAAATTGGGAAAAGAAGTAAAACTTGTGGGTTGAGATAAGAACGGTTTAATAGAACGGAAAAGAAGAAACTAATAATGATAATGATAACACTAATAAAATGACAATAGTAATAATAAAAGGATTGGAATATACAAGTGATGTGCAGTGCAATTGCTCACCACCCGCCAATTGACGCCCAGTTAGTCCCTAAGCTGCGATCCCCCCAGCCCCACTCCCCCAGTTTATATACTAGATGTGACGTCACATGGTATGGAATACCCCTTTGGCCAGCTGGGGTCAGCTGTCCTGGCTGTGTCCCCTCCCAAATTCTTGTGCCCCTCCAGCCTTCTTTCTAGCTGGGCATCAGAAGCTGAAAAATCCTTGACTTTAGACTGAACATTACTTAGCAACAACTGAAAACATCAGTGTGTTATCAACATTCTTCTCATACCTAGCTCAAAAACATAGCACTATACCAGCTACTAGGAAGACAATTGGCTCTATCCCAGCTGAAACCAGAACAGTTACCTTTAAAGAGAATTAAAAAACATATTTAGCATCTAGGTCATAAGAACTTTACTGTGACTCTAGTAGAAGACTCCTTAGCTTGGCAGCTATAAACCTTCTGCAGTATGTAGTTCAGTCCTCTTGGGATAATCAGAAACTAGATGCCAATATACTATTATTCTATATTATTATTACCTGTTAGGTGTAGGTAACATTTTTATCTTGAACTGTCAATTGTATTGTCACAGTGGCTATATTTTTCCAAAACCTCTCCTATCTGTTGTGTCCAAGATGCTTAGACAGACTTTGCGGAACTTCTTTTTGTCACTTTCATTAACTCCAGCATCTTTGTTTTATGATAGCAATTTTGGGAAATTTTAGCCTTAGTCTTTCTCTGAGTAGCCCTCATAGGCTTCTGAAGTGCTTATATGTCTTTTTGAAGTGGATTTAATCTTTGAAATTATGTAATGATAGATAAATAAAAAACTACTTTAGGATACAAAGGTAGGAGGAATTAGGACACACCAAATGTGTGTCCACTCAGAACCCCTACATAATCCTCTGTCAAACCCAGAGCTAACAATACTTTACCCTTAAAGTTTCCTAGTCAAAGATTTCTTCTAGGTTACTTCTAAGTTTTAAAGAAACATTTTTCTGCATATGTTAATCTGGTAGGAATCCTCTGACTGCAAATTTCTCCAACAGTCTTTTCAAGATCAGCTACATCAAGAAGGTATCTTTGGAGTATAGCTATTGTGAAAAAACAAAAAGTAAAACAAACCCCTTCAACCCACAGAGTTCAAGCCACTTTCACTTAATACCATTACAGAAGAACTGGTAAACTCTATTTGATATCACAGCGTGCTGGTTAGGACACTTTCCTAAGAAACAGGATACATGAATTTGAGACTTTCTGCACTTTGAAAGAAGCTTCAGTAATAAATTACTTTCTTTAAAAAAAGCCCAAACTGTCTGTGAAGGTGAATATCTCTGGTATCTGCTCGAAGACATGTATCAGAATGCCAGTAGTGAGGGGTGTTTTGCTTTCATGTTTGTTACTGGTATTTCTGCAGCGCTAGACAAAGTTATTTCAAAATCTGAAGAAAAATAATCTCAGCTTGCTTTATTTGGATGTGAAAAAAACCCAGTCTTCCTGAAAGTATAGAAGGAAAACATAACACATTGGAATGAAGTAAAGAAGTATGCTTCTCCTATTCTTGTTGGGTTTACTGTGTTTCAGCTTTTCATTCCTTTCTCTCTCAGTTTTATCAGAGATGAATGGTTAAGAAATAGGTACAACATGTTTTTTGCTTTGTTCAGAAATACCAATAACTTTAAAAGTGATTTGTTAACAACCTCTGGCAAATTCTCTTTAGTAAGGCTTGCTCTGCATGGTTTCTGAATATAGACATGTCAAGGTAAGTTAAAGTACCATGGATTATTCCCCACAGACAGGCAAAAGTTTGGACAGTCTTACCCAATGCAAATATTCTTTTGCTGAAAGAGTGGATGACTTAACACTATTCTGGTTTTCCCAGGGCCTCTCAGTAGTCTTTTGAGGCCCTATTTTAGAAAGGAAGTAATTTTCCCCAAATAATCCATATCTTGTATGCAGGGAATTACCTCCTTCAAGGTCATATTCAATTTCTTTATAAAAATTACTGACCCTCACTGCCTCAGTGAACGGGACTCAGTTGTCAAACTCAGCTTAAACTATTTTGAACACAGTGCCATTTTGACTGCAATTATTAAAAAAACCCAAAACAAACACAAAAAAACCCAGACAAAACCCCCAGTAAATGGTAAGGGACAAGATTATGATTTGATCTATATAAGCAAGTAAACAAGCAGAAAGCACCCTCTCAACATATGAGCTACCGATGTTTCTGGTTGGGTTGTGGTAAGCAAAGCAGCATCTGGTGTGCACACAACTATGATGTACTTCATCATCCTATAGCTCTTATCTGTGGCTGAAGGTAAGAGTAGTAATAAAGTCATCAGCTCTGGGTCTCAGAGACCTTCAGAGGCAACTGTGTTAAGCAGACATAAGCTAGAGCAGCTCCACAGGCTGCTCAAATTTATGCTGGAGGCCACATTAGCTCTGTTAAACTGTTAAAAAAATGACATGTATTTTAAAGCCATTTTACAACCCCAAAGGGTAGGTTTGCTTTAGTTTCTATAGTTTGCTCCTGAGTCATATGCATTCGTCATTCAAGGTGAATGTGTGGGCCAAAGTATCTGTCCTGTGTCAAGTCATACAACAAAGGTGAGCTAATAGTAAATGGCTTCAGTCAGCAAGTTTTTATCTCTGATTTATCCCTGTTCCCTGCTCCCTTTGATACAACATGCTTAATGTGACAGTGCAGTTTCTCTATGGACCAGAGAAAACTCTGGTTGCTGAAAATGGAATGCATCTGTGTGACTGATCAATAAGCTCCTAAGTGGAAGAAGGCACAGAGGAGGTGGGCACAGGTGATGTGCTCATGAAGCTCAGGGAAGGACACAGGGAGTGACCACAGGTGTTATAAAGAAAGCTGAACTTACCTGAACACAAAGGGGACCAGAAGGGTGGCCCTTGTGTTAGATACATGGCTGTATCAGTTGAGTGAATCAGCTGGTTGTGTAAAGGGCCTTCCCTGAGTTAATTGAAAAGGGTAAATGTCTTCCTGTTTCAGCCAGACCAGCATGGGGGAAGTGTATATGTGGCTCATAAAAACCGAGCAGCCAGCAAAATGAACTTTGAAGAGAGCAGTGGGCTTGAGCTGACTTCAACCATGTAATCCTTCCTGGCAATTAGGGATGCCTGGCATCGTGGCAGTGAGCATACAGAGTCCACTAATGGGAATCATGTTTGTATTGTGATCCAGCTATATAGTTCAACTACTGTATTTTGCTTGTGTTGTGGTATCAGTACACTGCATTCTGCTAAATCAAAGTCCTGTGTAATGTTAAGTATCTTCAAGTAAGTAAATATGATATTAAAGCATGAAACCTTCCTTGTGTGGAATACCTAAATGAACCTGATCAGAGTATTGGACACTGACAGTCTGGTACCAATGTCAGGTCAGTGCATGGTGGTATGTGAAGAGAGACTAAAACTTTCTCAGACTCTCAGTTAGCTTGGCATAAATTCTAAGACCAATATTTTCAAGGCTGTAAAAGACTTCTGTAGAGCAGATTACTAAGTGAGAGAACTGGGACTGGAATATTTAGTGGGCATGGTTGATGGTTGGACTCGATGATCTTAAAGGTCTTTTCCAACCTAAATGATTCTATGAAATGAAATGATTCTATATCTACTTTATTCCATAACTTTCACCAATGTAAGGCCTGATTTAAACAAGAAAGGGGTTGTTAAAACTGAGGGAAAGTTTTTACTTCTAATGGCTGAGATTTCATCAGGGTGGCTCATCACAGGACTCCTTTTTGAACCCAGTACCTCTGGCCCAATGGTGACATTAAAAAGAATGTTGACATCCTGGAAGAGACATACTCCATGCCTATATGGCAAATAAAGAAGTGTGGTGGAAGCATGGAGTATCTAGGAAGTAGAACAGTGACAGTGATTTTACTTCTGTGTGTGACAGTGATTGACAAATATTCTAGAAATCTTACAGGCTCACTTTGAAAGGATAGAAGTGGCGGACAAACCACAAAACCCACATTAAAAGCCTGCAGGATTTTAAGATTATTAAAGGAGATAAAGAATGATCTAATTATGTTTTGTAAACATATCTGTTTATAATAATATTTTCAGTATAGCAAAAAAAGCATAACAAGGGCCGAGACAGAGAAATGCAAATAGAAAATAAGGTTCAAATAAAGCAGGGTGATTAACAGTGCAAAGAAAGACTTTAGCCAGTGATGCTGCTATACAAAACAGTTGGGAAAGGGCTAACACAGCTGCTCAACTACATCAATATCACACCTCCTGGAATATGTAAAGTGTGACATGCAATGCTCCAGACCTTATGTAATTCACCTCTCTATATTTGCGTTCAAATCCTATGACCCTGAGAGTCTCCATCTTATGACTTCTGGCCTGAAGAGGCAAATTAGCTAAATTAAATTACCTATGTTAGTATGAGGTAACTGAATGAAATTCTAGAGGTTATTTCATACAGGAGGTCAGATTAGATGATGGATTTTGTCATTAAGTCTTTATGTTTTTGAAAATGCATGGTAGAACTGCATGCTTTCAAACAATATTAGTAAGGTGTAGGTATGTTTTTGTGCTTTTAGTCATCTTCCTTTAAGCAGCTAATAATCATAACAAATTCCAAATGGGACTTCTGCTTCTGCCTCGATCAGGGGGTTAGGTCATAGAATAGTTTGGGTTGGAAGGGACGTTTAAAGTTCATCCAGTCCAACTCCCCTGCCATAGGCAGGGACATCTTTCACTAGACCAAGTTGCTCACAGCCCCATCCAACCTGGCCTTGAACACATCCAATGGTGGGGCATCCACAATTTCTCTGGGCAGCCTGTTCCAGAGTCTAACCACCCTAATTTTAAAAAATTTCTTCCTCGCGCCCAGTCTAAATCTACCCTCTTTTAGATTAAAACCATTACCCCTTGTCTTGTCACTACAAGCCTTGGTAAAAAGCCCCTTCCAGCTTTCTTATAAGCCCCATTTAAGTATGGAAAGGTCACAGTAAGGTCTGTCCAGACCCTTCTCTTCTCTAGGCTGAACAACCCCAATTTTCTCTGCCTCTCCTCATAGGAGAGGTGTTCCATCCCTCTGATCATTTTTGTGACCATCCTCTGGACCTGCTCTAATAGGCCCAGGTCTTTCTTTTGCTGGGGGCCCCAGAGCTGGAGGCAGTACTCCAGGTGAGGAATCACAAGAGCAGAGCAGAGGCAGAGAATCACCTCCCTCGACCTGCTGGCCATATTTCTTTTTATGCAGCCCAGGATACGATTGGTTTTCTGGGCTGCAAGTGCATATTGCCAGCTCATGTCCAAAATGCCCACTAGATATCCAGGTTTGTGTTTTCCTTGGGTAGTAGAAAAAAGTGTATTATAGTTCTGAGTGTAATGGCCTTTTCTTAAAAGAGTCTTTTGGATGTGATAGGTTTCTTCTGGGCCTTTAGCCAATGCCTCTACATTAAAGGAGGAAATATTTCATTATTTTAAACCAGGGCTCGTACAGTGGTGTAAACTGGCTTTGAATCTTTCACTGAGTCTCGTTATATACCTGCCCTTCTCAATCGTTTCCAGCATTCATCTGCTATCACTGAAGGATTTCCTCTCCCATCATACTATTCCCTTGTCAATGTTGATTTTCCAAGCTGAAGCTTCAGACAAATATTCCTTGTTTTCAACTCACTCTCTCATCAAAATGAAAATATTGTTTATCAAGTACCTGTATGACATTTACTAAGAAAAAAAGTGCATTAACTTGCTTTCCTTTCTAATAGCTGTTGCTTGGTTTTGCTGTTTGTTGTTTTTTTTAAATGATAAACCTTTTGTTGCCTTAAAAAGAAGAGATCAATTATCATACTCTGCCTTAGTAAGCAACTAATTCAAGTTAATGGGGCTACTCCCAAATAGGTCACTCGGGAGAAATTCAGACAACCAATAAAAGCTTTCAACAAAAGAGCATTATTCTTTCAAGAGCCAGAACTAAACTCAACATTATAATGGTGCTTTATGAAAATTAAAAACATTACATTAGAAATATTACCTACTCTAAAACAGCACTTCTTCCCAAAACAGTATTTTTAGTAGCAAAGTGATTCCCTTCTGCTCCCTCTCCCACTCCCCGTTATCTCAGTTCCTTTTAATAACAGCCTTGTTCATGTAGTTTAAGAAAAAAATAATTGTTGCCTTATAGCTAAAACATTCTAAAATTGAAAGTACTTTGTCTGCATGAGATGGTGTTATCATCTATAAAGCATATTTATTTTCTGCGACTTAAAGTAAAGCTCTTTCCATCGCTAGTACAAAGGTTCTCTTCTGAGTAATTGGCTTCAGTCGTACTATTTCATCATTATCCAAATTTTATACCTATGTTATTTTCTCTTCCATCAACCCCTAAATGTCAAAACTTAAACTGGTTACTGTCTCTACTGCTTTCAGCTAGATAGCTCCATTTAATCATGTGTCCCTAGGAGGAGAGAAGTTTCTAGAAAAGGAAGACAAATAAACAGGAAAAAAACCTAAGCAAAAGAAAGTATAAATCTTTCAAGGTATAAGCCACAGGATCTTACTAGTCAGGCAGAACAGTTGGAAAGATCCTGCTTTTCCATCTCCTTCTGCAGTACTTTTCTTTTTGATCTCAGGATGTGCTATCACATTAATGAAACACAGCTGATGCACAAACTTCCATGCAGCAGGTACTCTGGCATTCCTGAATTTTTCTAAATTAAATATATGCGAAAGTAAAGGGGACACTTGCTTGATGTTTCAAAAATAAGAAAGATTTGCAGGAAATAAGCATTTGGAACCTGACAGCTACATATTGTTTGCACCCCATGAATCTAAGCAGATTTTCTGTGATTATCACTGTTAGCTAGCACATGCCATTATCTTTCCTATTGTGATGGTTCTTTGCATCATAAGGGAACAAGCAAATTATCTTTTTTATAGTTTTATGTCAATATGAACTATTACAGATATCAGCAGAATGACAAATGTATAACTATAAAAATACTATGTGTTTTTTAGAAGTTGTGTAATGATGTATGTAGAGTCTGCTTATAAAAGCTTATGAAACACTGACAGAGTAGACAGAAACACTCTGAGAGTAAAACTGTATTACAAAAAATATGTGAATAAAGTCACTCAGATCAGTTGCCACATTTGAGATGTGAATCCCATGCACTTTTGTTTCTAGTTTCTCTAATGTTTCCTTCAGAAATCTTCCTATGTGTAAAGTTAAGAAGAGCAGGCAACTTACAGGAACAGAAATTATAAGAAGTTGGATTTCCTGGTTTCAGCCTGGATAGAGTTAATTTTCTTCTTAGTAGCTGGTACAGTGCTGTGTTTTGGATTTAGTGTGAGAATAATGTTGATAACACACTGACTTTTTAGTTGTTGCTAAGTAGCGCTTATCCTAAGTTAAGGATTTTTCAGTTTCCCATGCTCTGCCAGCAAGCAGGTGCACAAGAATCTGGAAGGGAGCGCGGCCAGGACAGCTGACCNAATTTCTGCTCAGACATCAGTCAGCAGGTAGTGAGCAACTGCATTGTGCATCACTTGTCTTTTCTTGGGTTTCATTTCACTCTGTTTTTGTTATATTCCTTTTCTTGACTATTATTATATTTTATATAATTATTATATTTTGTTTTATTTTAGTTATTAAACTGTTCTTATCTCAACCCAAGAGTTTTATTTTTTTTTTCTCCTCACCATCTCACTGGGAACAGGGAGGAGTGAGCAAGCAGCTGTGTTGTACCTAGTTGCTGGCTGGGGTTAAAACACAACATTGCAGAAAAAAACAGAACCACTTAGCTTCATCTATGAAGTGTCACCTTTATTGGAAAAAGACAAAAGGAGGGTTTTTCTTCTAGTCTCTCTTTTTTCTATTCTCTATTTTCCATATCCTTTCTCAATTTAAAATTTCAAACAAAATAAAATGTTTTCAAAAAAAATTTACATTTTCCTCAAAGATATTTTTTTAGAATTAAAGCAGAAACTGAAACCTTTTTCTTTTAAATTTGTTACTGTATTTTTTCAGTGTAAATTGGCAAACTCATTAGTTAACTGTTCGAAAAAGTAAGCTGTTAGAACACATCTATAAATTAATTTTTATGTTTTGCAGAAAATAGAATTCCTGTTAAGAGTTTAAATTGGCAAGTATTCTAGAAATTTTTACAAGATTGAATACTAGGGAGAAATTATGAAGACTGTATATTCCAGACTTAAGAAATAGAGCAGGAACTTTTAGTTGTTCCTAAAAATGCTTAAATCTGTAGTGGTCATTCCGAACTTGTTTGACTTTCCTGGGTGGAAGTTATTTATATGAGTATGAAATATTGTTGTTTGTAGAGAGTTGGTCAAAAGTTGTGACTTTTCAGACTTGCAGCCACTCTCCTTAGCTTTCTACACAACTGCTATGTCACCCTTTCCTGGAGAGGAATGGTCTTACATGTTTCTGGAATTACAAGTAGTGAGTTTTGTAAAAACATGATCACTGCTGTGAAATAGAGAATGCACTTAAAAAGCAGGCAGTAAATGCCCAGCACCATTCTTCACACATTTCTTCTGTAAAATCTGGAAATCCATAGTGAACAATTATAATATACAATGAGATTTCTAGGCCTGACCTGAGGAAATCTGCAATGGCTGGGAGGAGAACAAGGATCGCTAAAGTATGAAGGAGCATAAAGAAGTTCCCAAGCATCTGCTTACTGTGCCAGAGACAAACAAGAAACAGTTGCTGGGTCTCCTTTTTAAAGACTGTGACCATAAGGACTATAGTAAGAAGGGATGGAGTGAAAAGAAGATGGGCTTTACACCCGAATGATAAAAAAGTATTAAAGTATCTTAAGCAGCTTAGGAATAACCCTCAATGCTATTAGAGTTAATGTCTTCACAGTTCATTTGTGGGAATGCAGGACCTACATTTGGCTCCTGAAGCAATCTTCCTTTTGCACCAGAATGAAATATAATTGTAGTTTTCATCTGCAGATTTATTTGTATCTGTTCATAATGATTCCTTAAAACAGGAAATTAGTTGTAATATGTGGTCATTAATGGAAGTGTTGGATACAGCTATTGCATATATTCAAACACAAATTAAACTCTTATTATGCAGTCACATTCTTAGGGCTCTTGTTGCTTCAACAGCACCAAAAATAGTTTGGAAATTAGTTTCTGGCTTCTGTGATTCTGATATTGCCCTGCAAGAATGGTAATAATAGTGATATGGATAATGTGTTTGTACGTTACAAGTGTTTTCTTTGTACTAAGAGTTCCCACAGTGTGGTCACAGTGGTGGCTCTGATAAGATTCCTGTTTTACTAATTCCTCTATCTGCTACAATAATAAAATAACTGATTTATACAAGGAGGACTCTATTTTATGAAATTCACAGAATCAAGGATTACCTATTTCCTTATACGCTGCTCCAGAACTGAAAACACAAGCAAGTGGGTTTCTCAACATCTTCTCAAGTCAACTTCTAAACTATGTGATTTCAATAATTAGCTGATTTCTACCAGCTGTGGGACTACCACAACAATTCCTTCTCTTTGTTTTTTGATATGAGTCTGTTTCTCTTTGTTCAAACATTAGCATAAAAATTGCTGGGTATTTTTCATAGAGTAATACTTTTTAGTACTTCTACATCGTTATGAAGTAAACCAAGCATTGTTTTAGTATTCAAAGTTCATTTTTACAGATATGATTCAATTAAAGAGAAAATACAATTATTCTATATTTCATAAGCAAAATCATTAAGTATTTTTCTACTTTATATGGAATTACAAGCCAAAGAACAGTATTTAAAAAAAAAAATAGCCATGCAAAACGTGTTTATGAAACAGGATGGAGGCAAGCACCATTTGTTTTAGAAGCCTTTAACTAGTAGTGGAAGAGTCCTGATAAACTTCCATACTATGAGCTTGGGAATAATACATAGTGTAATAAGAAGTAAACAGTGCAAAGAATGTTTTGCCTTTTCAGTGGTGACCATTCATGACTTAATCATTACATAAAGCATGAAACATATAAGGAAACAAACAAAAAACGAAAACCCAAACAGAAAACCTATCAGAATTAGTTCTTCACATGTGACTCTATATAATAAATGAGTCACAGCACCCTGAATATGTTGAGTGGGAATCAAGTAAATGTATTACAATAAAAGGCATGGCCTTCTATGCGGAACAAATACTATTCAGAATATCTCAATTTGGTATTAAAGAAAAAAATAAAAAATATCCTTTTCTACACAGGTAATACAGTATAGATTAAAGAAGCGCACAGTAATAAATCTGGTCTCCATAACTGTATCAATACTTATTTTAAGATATAGCAACTCAAAATGTGTCATTTTTAAACATGGTATTTGCACTTACTCTGAAGAAAATTAGCAATGTTATGGTAAAGTGCTTGGACAATGAGGACATATATAGATTCTACTTCATATGATCAATATTTTATTAAATAGTCAAATAGATGCCCAGCTGAATACTGCCACACTGAAATCAGAAAATTGGTTCTGGGTGGGAAAGAAAGATAAGTGGGAGAAAAGAATGAATCAATTCTGGGTCACTTTCTTCCTCAGACCTTTGACTTTCTGAAGAATTTTAGGTACTTCTATAAAGTCACCCTGCCTACTTAAATTAGGCTTTGTCATCTTCCATTAAAGATATAGGAAATACTAATTATCTTATTGTTTAACCAGTGAACAGTCATATAAAAGGTTGACACAAGTATCTTATTGTTTATCAATACACTCTCAGTAAGTGATAAATACCCATCTGCTAAGGGCTTATGGATATGTGTTTATGAGTGAAGTTTGTCACATACAGAATACTTCTGCTAAATACAAAGGTATATATGGAAGCTGACTTACCAGAGGGCTAGACACTGTAGAAATTACTCAGACTCTAGGAGGGCTCTGGGTGACAAAACCTAAGTTAGGCGGGACTGAGATGAGCTGGGCTTCCTTCAGCTATTTGGCCAAAGGCTCTAATATGTATATAGATTTTCAAGCTTATGGCACTTGAACAGTCATGTCCCAATTTCTCAGGATGATGACTCAGATTCACTGATTCCCAGGTCAGGATTAAGGTGAAATGACACCAGGTATCCTTTAACTCGCAAAACTCAACTCTTACTTGCTCACAACAAGAATTGTCATGAAACTACCTCAGTAACCTGTCTAACCCACAGTAACCATACCTACACCAACATATATTACAAGCCTTGCTTATCCAGGGATCAATTCAGGGAAGAGAACAAGGCGAGCCCTCCCATTGGGTGAGGAGGTTCAGAGCGGACCCCCTTGCTTTCCGGTCTCCTTCTCAGAGAGGAGCCCGGGGGCAGCTGGATCCGTTCCTAGTCCCAGACTTGGTCAGCAGTTTGTGTCTAAAGGGATGAGGTGTAGGCATTATGGAAAAATAAAGAGAGAAAGAGACATATCACCACACTTGGGTCCCATGATGATGGCGAAGGTAACAATCCTCCAATGATAGGCGTGTACCTGGCTCCTTAGGTGTCTGTGCCTTTTATTATAATCTATGTTCCCGCCTCTCACTTTGCGCCAGTCCCACACCTTGATCGTGCAAGTCACGTCCCTTGAGGACTTACGTAATTCTTGATCTTGTGCACAGGTCCCATGGCAGGGGGGTGGGGTGGGGGGTTGCGAAGGGTCTCTTGGGCAGCCATAAGCTCCTTCCTCAAATAAACTTTGTGAGACCTCCAGCTGTACATGGTGAGCTGCCCCGCTCAGCATGTCAAACAGGCAATTGCGCAACCTCTGGCACAGTACGGCCTCCGTGCCCTGTTGCTGGTATAAGCTGGTATAAGACAATGATGTTTCAGGCTACTGACAATGAAGAGTGACTACACAGTGTGAATAGTAACTCAAGGAGAAATTTTAATATAGTAAAAATGTTTTTAAAATATCTTAAACATAGGTTGCCTGAAGCAGCTGTACATCATCTAATCCCAAGTATCACTCCTATCACCCTAACATATTCCATAAATCACAGGGAAGGTTATAGTAACAAGCAACTTAAGGAGAAGCAAATAATTTTCCTTTCCTTGGTATTGTCACCATGACTATTCTATTTCTTCAATTTCTTATAAATGTTACCTACCTTCAGCAGAAGATGTCTACTTACTTTATGGTTTGTGGGCCACACTACACTGCTCCAGTTGCCATGGCAGGTGAAAAACTAAGAAAACTGCAAAATTAACAACTAGAGGTGCGGGGAGAGGTTGTTTCTTTTGGTATTTGTTTCCCTATTAAATTACCATAGAGTTAACGTTGTTTATTGCTTGGCATAACTGCTTCCATTCTAACAGCAAATGCTATTTGCTATTCTGCTTTCCATGTCAGGACTCAGAACGAACTTCCACCTCATGGCTTTTTCAGAGCAATACTGCAAAGTCAACATTTGGAAAAAAATTGAAGGGCTCAGATATGTATTTAGGTATGTAAAGTTCTTTCTCTGTTTGCATTTTTATAGAGAAATAGTTCACATCTGACTTCAGTTCAGCTGGTAAAATGCATGAAGACTGGTCAAGTGTCATTCTCTGAGGTGTATGAACACTTAGATTACTAGTCTGAAGGACACTGACCTGATTGTCATCGCATACATATCATTTCAATCAAGGAAAGTCATGCCAAATTGAAGATAGTTCTTTCATTAACTTGTAAAGTAAAAACTTGTCCAATGAAAGAGAAGATTAATGTGTTTGCCTTGAGGAAAGTATTCTCTGAATATCAATTTGCGTATTTGCTTTCTTCTTTCCTTAAAAAGTCTGTAGGGACACCTTGTGGGTTTTAATCTGTTTTATCTGAACTGTTTGTTAGTGGAATGAATTACAATGCAGTTCTTCCAGTAGACTCATGGAGGAAGAATCTAAGTTCTTATAAAAAGAGGAAATAATGGCTACACAGTTGGTTTTCTGTCATATGCTTTTGTAAACCAGTTTTACTCATTAAAGGCTGAAAGCTTAGAAAAAAGGAAAGTTGGAATCTAAATATAGAATTCAGTTTGAGAAAGGGAAAGCTGTTGTTTTAGGCTAACAATAAGCCAAACACAACCTTGAAATGGGTCTACTAAGCCATCAGATTTACACTGTGTGATGAATGAAATGAATTTGACCTGTAATTTAGGTTTGTCAGGGAACATCAGGGTATTGAGAGACTGAAGAGTTTAAAAGTCTTCATTTCTCCATGGATAACTAGCCTTCAGAAAATATTTATGTTTTTTAGTTCCAGTCTTTTGTGCAGTTGATGGATGAGTTTCAAATACTGATCTCTACTGTTTCTCTCTGACTCTCCTCAGCTGAAGGCAGAAGACATGAGAAGAAACCTAACTCCCTTGGGACAGGTAAATCACACAAAATATATAACAGAAATGACAGCATTGAGATAAGAATCTGGAATCCATCTCCGGCTTCATTATTTTCTAAGGAATTATAGGACACAGAAGTCAAATATATATAGAAATATTTTCTTATTATCATACTTCACATGAATACATACACACACTAAAACTCAGGGCTAACAGAATGCTGAAACAGCAATAGCAGCCCAGAACTCATCAATATAGATTTCAGGTACCTGTTGTGGCTGGTACACATGCTTTTAAATTAAAATTTCCTCTGAATAACGTGTTGGTAATGGTTTGTTTGTTTGTTTGTTTTCTTTTTACATAGTTCTTCCCAATATATATCCAGAGGCATACCTATGAACTTACGTAATGAGTATTTTAAACTACTTTTTATTACTTTATAACCAGTGAAACAAATAAATATTACAAGTTGCCTTCCAGAGCATGAATATGTTATAATTTCATATATAGTTTTTCCATTGATAGTTGCTATAGTAACTGTAGTCACTATCCAGGGCAAAACCATTCACATTAAGTTGACATGAAGCTTTACCGGCAAGAGCAACATACATCACTCCACTGTGCGATGTATACTTCTGTGGTTATAAAATAAATGGTGGCCACATGCTAGCATATCTTCCTGATGAAAAAGAGGTGTTTTCTGATCAACCGGGTTAATGTGTGATAACTAACACACTCTAAAATCCTAGTGAAAACAAAGAACTTAGTTAGAAATAGGTTAATTTCTCTGACTGACAGCTCATCTTCCAAAGATGAGACTGGAAACTAAAATTTAAAGCACTGTTGAATACTAAAACCCCAAACTCACAGAGCCCCTGCTATATATGGTATTTTATTATTTGTCTTCTTCCCCCCATTTTTTTTTTCCTTCTGTGTTCCAAAAGCATCAAGACACAAATCTTTCTCCTTTTCTTAGATTGTATAGCTTCTCTCTCTCTTCTTTCTCTCTCTCCCTGCCCCACAATTTTCTGTCTTTCTCCCCCCTCACTTCCAATTAAAATACCTCCTTTCTCACAGGTGCCAAATACCACTTCTTTCAAAGAAGGGCCAATTTATGTATATTAAACTAAACTGATATTAAACTGATAAATTTTTCTCAATTTGCATTTAGACTAAAATAAAGAATTGCATACCCAAATCTTGGCAAATTCTTCCTGGTTACAATTGTTGGTCCAGTAAAAGATACTATCTTTATCCACACCCTTGTCTGTCTTCTAATGTTAGACCAAAATAGTTTCAACAGAATATCAGAATAAGTTCCATTAGGTCCAGTAGGGTTTTCAAGTGTAAATACTGGTAAGAAGATATGTCTCCATTTCCATATGTAAAAAGATATAATTGGAGCATTGTCTAACAGTCTCAGAGAAGTGTACTAAAGTATATTAGTACAAGTGAAATTACTTTATGGTAATTAGCTTATACAGGTATTCATAATAAAACATTTCTGATTCTTGCCAGTTTCAAAGAAGAAAACTTGCTATCTGTAAAGATAAGTTTTCCCTCAGAACCTTCCGGACACTTTGATGAAAGGTGCCATAGAGATTTTCCTATTACTCATTTTTGCAAGTGTTAAAATACATCTAACATTTAAAGATAAACTACTGGAAATTGATGTTTGGTTTAAGCTACTGACAAAAGTAATTTATTATATCAAAAGGTTAAACACAGAGGTTTCCTCAGTACTTTTTTCTTGTTAAATATGAATACTTCAAGGTTAATATTACTTATTTTTTGATCAAGATAATAGAAGACATAAATTAACAAATTTTCAACTTTGGTATTTGGTCATTAGTTAACATTTGCAAAGCACTTGGGAAAAGTCAAGCATCACACATGTACCATGAAGTAAAAAACTTGAAATTTCACTGGTAGTTCTTCTGACTGAATCATTCTCAAATTCCTTACAAACATTCCCCTTCATCTACTTTCTTATTTATTCCTCAGTTCCCAAACTTGCATGGAATACTGTAGCTATCTCGCTGTATTGAAGGCAAGGATGATTTCAGAGAGAAAACAGTTGTTAAATAACATCAGGGTAGAGACCTATATGCTAACAGGTGCTCTGGAAGCTTGATAAACAAGCTTATGAGAAGAAATTCAACATACTTGTGTTTCTTCATTGTTATTACCAATTGTTATGGGTTTGTGTGGCGCGGTTTTCCCTTGGTGGCAGGGGAGGGGGGATACAGAGGCGGTCTCTTTAAGAAGTTGCTGGAAGAATTCGCTGCCCCAAAATGTCGGACCTGCGCGCCAAAATGTCGGACCCGCCTCTAGCCAGGGAGTGACGGTGGTAACGCCTCTGGAAAAACAT
>VYZV01043247.1:924-11759 GCA_013401275.1 Pandion haliaetus | reverse complement strand
CAGAGGCCTTTTTTTTTTTTTTTTTTTTTTCTCCTCATCCCAACGTAGCCAGGCGAGGGGGTGGGGGGTGAGTGAGTGGCTTCGTGGTGCTTTGTTACCGACTGAGCTGACCTGAAACCACGACACCAATATTGTCAAGAATAATAATAGAAAGGGAGAAAAATAAATGTAAGCCTTTGCTTAGATGAAGTTCTTGCCATCTTGGGAGATGGCAAGAACTGTGCTTTTCTTCAGGATGGGCTTGTGTACCTACTGACTTGCAAAATGGACCAGAGTTGACAGAAATTGCCAAACCCATACAGAAATCCCATATAATCTCCAACCATCTCCACCTACTCTTAAACTGATGTCATTCACATGGCAGATTAAGGTAGTAGGTAAGAACCATGGGTTTCTTCTTGGCATGTCCTACACTCTGTTTTCTATATAAGCAGAGCACTTCTCTAAGGCACAGCAGTTATGCAGTGGGATATCGGTATCCATCATCGAACAATGTGCAATTCAATCAGAGAATATACAGTTTCAAATACTTTTTTTGCTCCTTTTTTTCAGACCCATTTATTAGTTAGTATACTTGATTTTGTAAAACTATTTCTGAAGTGCTTAAAAATTCTTAAGCATTGAAAAATGAACCTATGAACATATTTCTGGGTTCATTCAATCTGTTCAGAAGCCCAGGCATTGGTAAATTAAGTGATGTTATGGTGAGGTAATTTTTTTCAGTTCATCCACTGTATTTTCTGGATCACCTTCACAATTATTGCTACACAGAGTAAACATTCTCAAACCAAAGGGAAATAGAAAATACAGATGATACATTTATTTCTGTCCTGTTTCCTTAATAAAGTGCTAGAAAGAAGTGTACATTTTCCAAATAAACATGGTTGTTATTTCAATTATTATGTAGTACTGACATGTATTTGAATGTTTATGAACCAAACTGGTGCTGAAAGAAATGTATGATTGTTTTAGTATTCTCTATGTAAGAATCTAAATAATGGCATTTTACAAATTATGGGGAATCCAAAGATGAGATTTAAAGTCTCTACAAAAGAATTCCTGGGTTTTTTTTATTATTATTATTTTTTTCAAAACAGAAAGGCAAATTATCTAATTCAGTCTTTAATGTAAGATACACTTACTGGAATGAAGGAGTAGGAGAAAGAACATCTGAGGCTCCAGATATCTGAATCTTACAGTTCTTGGCAAACTGAAAAACAAAAACAAACCAAAACCTTAAATAGATATTCTGTTAATAATTGTCTAGCCTCTAGCTTTAAGTAAGTCTGTTTATAGGGTTTGCACTGATCCCATGAACTCATTCATTCTCCTCAGTAATTAAAACAAACTATCTCTTTTATGTAGGTTTCTTAAAAGTAACATCAATGAAGCAGTTTAGTTTGAAGTCTACATACCTCCTGCTGTTACATAAAATTATTCTGGAGCATTAAAGCTAAAAAAACTTTCAATCATTCAAGCACAAAGAATGCAGAGACATTTTTGCATCACTTTATTTATTCTGGATGTTGGCCAAATTAACTTGTAATTCTAAAAAAACCACAGCTGCCAATGCAAAGCAATTTGAAGTGACAACATATCACTCTAAATAGCAATCACTGNTTTTGTTTTGTTTTGTTTTGGTTTGGTTTTTTTTTTTTTTTTTGAGAATGAGGAGAGATTTGATCAAAGAAAGTCAAACTATGGTCCAAGCATTTAATTTAGAAGGGATAAAATAAAAAAAATATTTACAGTTTACATATGGATGCATACTCTGAAAACTCTCTTGGAATTTCTGCTTTAATCTGTAAAAGAAAGACAAGGGAAAGAGCTACAGCTACTCCTAGGTTATAGTGGCTCTCAGAGGCTGAATATCTGCATATTAATACAACAGAAGAAAACAGTAAAGGCAGTAAAATCGTAAATGCAACCAGTATTTTCACTAAAATAATAACTTAAAAAGAACATTAAAACATAGCACTGTGTGTTCTTTTGTTGCAATTGTGGGTTAATAGAACTGTAACTCTCTTGATTTTATTCCTTTTAAAGTTATAGTTTGCAATTAGTTGGCATCCTGATGAAAAGGTAGATAGATGCAGTTTTGCATGTGTATATGTTGCATGTTTTATTTCTGGCAATTACGTCAAAGATATTTTTAACAGTTATTTTATTGACTAGAACTTGGGGGGTTGGTGACTGCATTCTGGAAAATTATGAGTTCTGAAAAAAAACCCCAAAACCATGATAAAACAACAACAACAAAATTACCCAAAAATGTTTAATTTCTTTTTTAAAATGGTCAAATTTAGTTACATGGATTTTTAAACAATAGAAAACTGCATCCACATTGAATGAGTTCAACCAGTAAAAAGCTAGTTATTCTTTCACCTCAAAATATTTTAGGGGAATAGTCAAATAGATGAAAAATATTTTGAAATCTTCTTTGCTATAAACACAAAAGCAGAAAATCGAGAATTTATGCAGGCTTCTTGGAATCATGTATTTCCAGTGCAATTTGTTTGTTTGTTTGGCTATAGTAGCTGATCCTGTATAGAAATGCCAATGGCAGCTCCCACCAGGTAGCAACAGCCACCTGAGCATGGAAGGTTGTGGGGAGCGAAAGGGTTCCAGCCACCTGGGCTTGCTGAGATGTACCAGATGACCTTACTTCAGTTAGGTCATGAAGTAAGAGGTCCTTAAAGTTTTCTTGTTTATCATGCAGCTTTCTCCTCCCCTTGCCCCAGATATTCTCAATGGAGCAGGGAAGACCTCAAGGCTTACTGGTTTAGAGAAGTGAAAATGAAGAATGCTTCTGTAGCCCAGTAGCACTCTCAAGAGTGTATACTTACACAGATTACTGATTAGTATGCTTGCATGGGTTATGTTCCCTGGCCCAGTAGTGCTCATGTATTTTACATAACTAATTAAGCATATTAAAGAAGCAGCCCTAGCAACAAGGATCAGAATCCTATTTCACCACTCTTATATAAGTATCCCAACTAGTATGCTAGATAGTAACTTTCTCATTGCCTCCCTGTAATTATCATTGAATCCTCTTCTGCGCTCTGGCAGTGGAGAGTGGAGAGCAGCTGAAATCCAGAATAGCTGATGATTATTTCTTGGCAATTCAAGTGTTTGAGTGCCCTCCAGCTGAAGGTGATAAATAAACTCCCTTTCTGAGCAGTTGTGTGCCTTCTGGACCTTACAAAGATTATGTAGCTCCCTTTACATGGTCAGTAATGCCATGTCCAGGCAAATGAACTTTGAAGGCACTCTGGAGTTGATACGCTGTCTATTCCTTAAACCTTTATCCAGCAAGCATCAGAATGTGAATTCTAGTCCTCAGCTACAGCAGCACAATTCCTGTAAAATTCCAACCAGTTCTCCAGATTATTCTAGATATACCATAATGTTAGATGTAATTGAAACAAACATATACTGATAATGCCAAAATGTATGTATATGGCCATGCATGGTAAGGAAGTGATACTCTTTCAAAAGGCTATGTAATTTTAAATATGGGGTTTTTTCCCCAATTAACTATGTAATTGGTTAAACATAAATATTTTGAAAATGCATATCATTTATTTGATTGACAGTAATGGTTTCTTTGGAACCAACCTAGTCAAGTGAATCAATACTTACACTGAATACATAAATAATTTGGAAACTATTTAAGTAACTGGTGAAATTAAATAGCTGCATATACGCATACCAGCTGCACAAGAGGGGTCTGTTAAAACTGTAGTAATCATCCTGCTAAGCAGGCATACTGTTTTCCATAGTATGTTTCTATGGTTTTGTGCCCAGAATGCTTTTGAAAACTTACTCCTCTTTTTCCTGTTTGGATTAGTAACTCGGCTATCAAAGACTGAAGAGGATAATAAAGGTATGTGGCAGGGGAGCCAAGACTCCAAATTGTCAGAACAGTACTAGGAACATATGTTAATTAATCTGTCTTCCTGTCAACATATGTAGAGTGGGGTTCAGAGGAAATAAGAATTAAACAAGACACAGAAAATATACTCATGCCATCTCAGTCTAATCTTGTATGCAGTGTTATGGAAGGACTATGTCCTGACTGGATTTGAAAGAAGAGAAGACCATATGGATCAGTTCAACAAGGATATCTTGTGTTTGTAAATAATGTGACATAAAGGAAGGAATTGATTATAATTTACTTTGTTGTAAAACTGATATAATGCTACTCATTTATTTATGCCTGACATTTAACATGGTTAATTTAGGCTTATTTCCTTTTTTCGTATTAAAAAAAGCATTGGATCCAGGAGAAAGATAATTGTGGTATATTTTATTTGAAATTGCACGTTGTGGATTGTCAGAGCTTGTAACAATTAAGTAGAAAGAATACTAACACATGTGCCATGAGATGCAATCTCTATCCCTTTGTGAGTGATCAGCAAACCCCAACAATGGAATAAGACTCAGACAAGACAGGCAAGGATGATGTGCTCATGAAGCTCAGAAAAGAATGTAGAAAGTGACCACAGCTATTGCAAAGGAAACTGAACTTCTCTCAACATCAAGGGGATTGGAAGGTGGACATGGTTGTAAATAAACAGCTGTATCAGTTGAATGGATCAACTAGTTATGTAAAAGATGTTCCTAAAATAATCAGTGAAATGTATTATCTTCCTCAGCCAGACAGATAAATATGATGGAAGTGTATATGTGGCTCAGGCCAACATAGAGTATGAAAACCAAGTGACCAACAGAATGAACTTTGAAGAGAGCAAAGGGCTTGAGCTGGCTTCAACCCATGCACTCCTTCCCAGTGACTGGGGATGCCCAGTGTTGTGGCGGTAAGCATGTAGAGACTGGTAATGGGAATCATGTTTGTATTGTGATCCAACTATATATTGCAACTGCTATATTGTGCTTGTGTTGTGAATTCAGCATACTGCTGTATCACTTTTCTAAATCAAAATCCCATGTAATGTCAATTATTTTCAAATAAGTAAATTTAGTATTAAAACATTAAATCTTCCTCATGTGGAAAGTCCAAAAGAACCAGGAGTATTGGACTCTGACACCCAGTAGTTTATATTTGTGAAATATACCTAGTATTATGAAATTATCACATTTTAAAAGTAATCATTTTATTAAAGCCAGCATTGGTTGTGTTGAAGGAAATGTAGGAATTATAGCTAAAATAGCGATACCATACAGTTAAATTAAAGATAAATCACTATGTTGACATAAATAAAATATTTACTTAAGGCTAAATTTAAAGCATGTGTTTAAAAACCTCATCTGAATCCATAATTGCTATTTTACTTTTTCAGGTCTTGTTTAAGCAAAGTAGTTATCACATCTGAACTGCAAGGAGAAAGAGCATTTTCAAGATAGATTTTAAATACAAAATTTTCAATATTGAGGTTAGGTGCATTTCAGGATAACTTTTGGTTCCCCTACATGGAAATTCTTGACTTCTGAAATGAGTTTGCTGAACTCCTATAATGAACAGGGAGAAGTCATAATTCTAAAGAAAATGTTATCCAGTTTAATGTCACTGTGTAAAATAGGCCAATTGATTTAAATTTCATGTAATCTTTAATACATACTGACATGTCCAACTACCCAGAATGTAAGGGTTCTTAGATTTCTTCATAGTGCCTGGAATTTTTGAGAACTATGTTTCTCCTATGTTAAGTTAGAATTAATATTTGAAGAACTTCAGAATAATCCTATGTTTTTCAAGTCAAAGCATGCATGTGATTCTGCAAAAGAATATCTGTACAATTTAAATTTTTGTTGTATTTGGGGTTACATGAATAATTTGGGAAGCATTTTTGTTTTGCATCTACATATAATATGCTTGTTTGCACAAATATGAACATTTAAAAGGAAAAAAAAAGAAGTTTGTAACTGTACTTCGTGTATCTCAGGTTCTAAGCAGCTGTTTTCCTCTGGGTCGATATTTATAGTGCTTAGTTTTAGGCAACTAACTTAAGTGCCAGATTAGGATCTTGGTCTTCCTCTGTAATCAGTGAAGAGAGATGTGGACTTTTCCAAAGGTTGATTCATAGTAAAAGCATAAATGAATTATTCAGGCTGCACTGTTGAACTATTCATACTTCCCTAATAATCCACGCTCCATAGCCATTAATAAGCACCTTTAGCACTGCATATTTTTTGTGTGGGTCTAGAAAATTGTGACTTGGTGCTCAAGAGAAACAAGAACCTTAAATCCATATGACTTTCAAGGAGGGCAAGTTCTAAGACAGAAAAGCCCTGTGTGTAGATGCAATATAATTTTACAAAGATCCCTAAAGGTGGTTGGTGGCAGATCTCTTTTGTGAAGTCTAAATATCTACCAAATTATTCAGATCATTTTATTCACATACATCCTCTTATTTATGAGAGGAAAAACATAGTAGGGTGTAGAAACCAGGCATACTTGTAAAATCTCTTCTACTTCCTGTTCAGAAAATTTATTAATGTTATGCACACGCACAAGAATAATAATGTTCTATTCCCTTCAGTCCTCTTTAAGATAGCATTCATCTTAAAAATAGTGGTATTACTAGATATTTATGCACTTTTTATTCTGTTCCCACCCCCCCATTTAATAATATATTATTATTATCCTATTCCCCTTAGTGACATCTGTTAATTTCATTTGGCTGTGCAATGTGATTACATTTACCAATTTCTTAATGATTACATTGTGAATAATTAATACTTTTATATTCAGTTTCATTGCCAGGAAAACATTTATCTAAATTACACAGAAAACCTTTTCATGTAATCAACTGAACATGTAATTGTTTCCTTTTTTCAAATTAATCTTAAATGTTAAATGTAAAAGTTACTTCTGGAAGACTCTGTTATTCCAACAGTGCCTTTATTAAGCCTTCTTGTGCCCAGAACTGCCCAAATAAGAACACACAGTCTCTGCCCTAAGTAGTTTTCATGCATCAGAAAAAAGGAGAAAAGAAGACAGCAACTAAAATTACATGATTTGCAGGTTCAAGTCTTTTTTTGTGCAGAACTGTGCATTCAGCACTGATTGCCCTTGTCAGTCTATTGTTTCTTTGTGTTTTTTATCTATTGAATATTCTTTTTACCCATAAATAAGTTTATTTTACAACTGATGATCAAGTCTTGAAGAATTTCTTTCTTAAACATATTGAGTGAGATTTTCACTAGTTACTAATTATGTTTTATCTCCCCTTCACCTCTAGTAGTTATAAATTTGCCTTCAGGAAAGAGGGACTGCTTTCAACAGTCATAGGCAGTTGCTTCCTGAGAAGCAAATCCGTATAAAAGATTGAAGTTGATCCCAAGATGCCAGGCACCAGTGATGAATTCATGATTCTGAGAATCATTAGTCTATTTCAGCTACTAATAATTGATAGCTTTGGTAGGGCTGCCTCAGTGGACAGAGTAATAGAAATACAAATTCTGCTTATATTCACTTGTTGGAATATGGAGTACAATTTAATCAGTTAAAATGCAAGATCTCAGTTTGCTTTCTGGACTGTGGAAGCCCTGGAAATTTACAGAGACACTGGCAATTTGGCAGGCCATTACCTTAGTGAGGTGAATTGTACATGTAGATGGAGAGGAAAAATCACAGCCTAATGCATTTTGTAATTGCAAAGTGGCACTGAGGAAACAATGTAAATGAGTAAACCTATAGTCTCTGAATCTCTTTCTAGAATAGATAGTTTTGCTTAGTATTAAGTATCTGTCTCAGCATTACTGAGCTAATATCTAAACTGAGACACCCACTAATGGAGATTCTGTAAGTATGATCTGTGCTTATTTTCAGCAAATCTACAAAAAAACCCCATCCTCATCCTGGAGTACTCTTTCCAGTCAGTTGCACTATTGTTATTAATGTGATACCTGAAGACTGTTTCTATTGCCCCAGTTACTATAAAAATTATTTCTTCTTGAGTCAAACTTGTTTCTTATTTAAAAAAAAGGATTCTGAAATACAACAGCAAAATAATAACCATATCTGACATACAAATTAGGATACATTATTATTTCAGGGAGCACTGTTAAAAGACTGAGAGGAATTCAATAAAAAGGAACAAACAAAGACAAAAGAAAAGACTTTGGAGGTCTAGGATTAAGAATGTTAGGTATTGAATGAGTGGTATTTTTCAGTAGTCATGGCAGTATAAAAAAAGCTAATTGGTACAAAGACTGTGGTAAATGTAATAGGTTTTACTACAATTTGTCTAGTATTGAACTGTGGCCATGTAACGAATGAGGCTCTGTCTGTAGTCAGCAGAGAAAGAGAATAGCACAGAAAGGAGGGAGGAGAAATAAAAGATATAAGGATCCAGAATCAAGGAGTGTTAGAGCTGAGATTACTCACCAACTGCCCAGGCAAGAACATCAGACAGACAACTTCCCTTTTTCTGAAATGATTTCATATTACATGACTGGAATAAAATTAGGGTAGAGCATTTACCTTACACAGATGCAAAAAAAAAAGAAAAAAAAAAAAAGAGTAGAATAAAGCTGCACTGCCAATGTAATACGCACGGACTAGAACCTGCTCCTGGTGTCTTCAAGTTCTTTGCTAAAGCATTTGAAGTACAGACATATATGTGTCGTGGTTTCAGGTCAGCTCAGCCGGTAACAAAGCACCATGAAGCCACTCACTCACCCCCCACCCCCGCAACTGGCCACGTTGGGATGAGGAGAAAATACAAAGCCAGGCTCGTGGGTCGAGACAAGGACTGGGAGGGATCACTCCCCACTTATGCTCACGGGCAAAAGAGAGGCTCAACTTNCCGGCGGTGCAGAGGAACAGGGGATGGGGGTTGAGTCAGCTCGCCACACCTTGTCTCTGCCGCTCCTTTGCTCAGGGGGAAGATTCCTCACTCATCCCCTGCTCCACCGTGGGGTCCCTCCCACGGGAGACAGTCCTTCACCAACTTCTCCAACGTGGGTCCTCTCCATGGGCTGCAGTTCCTCACAAACTTCCCTGGCGTGGGTCCTTTTCGCGGACTTCAGTTCTTCCCTAACTTCGCTGGCGCGGGTCCTTTCTGTGGGCTGCTCTCCAGTCTCAAAGTGCTTCAGCGCAGTTTTTACCATGGAGGCACGGCCATCTTCGGGAGCCTCCGCTTCACCCCCGTGGGCTGCAGGGGGACAGCCTGCCTTCTCTACATGGGTTGCAGAGCCATCAGCCTCCTCAGGCGCCCCCTCCTCCCCCTCTTCTTCACTGACTCCAGTAACGGCAGAGATGTTCCTCTCATGTTTCCCAACCCCCATACTACCGGTTACCCTTCTTAAATATGTTCTCCCAGAGGTGCTGCCACCGTCACTCCCCTCCCAGAGGTGGGTCCGACATTTTGGCACCAGGGGACCTTCTAGTAGCTTCTTAAAGGGGCCACCTCTGCAGTCCCCCTCCCCTGCCACCAAGGAAAACCGCGCCACACAAACCCATAACAATATGGATAGGTGCAACTCTCCCATTTGGTAGCTAATAAAGCTGAATGATCCCAAAATGGGGAGCAGATGTATTTAAACAAAAGATAGGCAACAAATTATTTTCTCTCCTGTGATGACACAGTTCAGCTCTTAATGCTTCCAGTCTTCCACAAGACAATATCACTTCTGGAACTAGCTTTCCTTTGATTCTTCCTAAGTGGCACAATGTAGTGTTAAGTCTCCAAATACAGTGGAATGCTGAATGATAAACTCCCACTGAAAGCCCTAGAACACTAGGAAAAGTTTCAGATAAATTGCTTATCTCAGCTGCACTTCCAAGCCTTTAGAGCTTCACCCGTTTCTAACCTACCATGAGAGTTGTGGGAAAATAATCCTTGCTGCTGGCAAAACTCATGAAAGTCATGTTTTGCCAGGGAAAACAAGGCCATTGGTGGTACAGGGAGGTGGGGGTGGGCAGTGGGGGCAGGAAAAAATTAACAAGGACTATCCAAAATTAGCAGAACATGGAATTAATTCTAAGAGCTACCTTTTTATGAGGTGAAGGCATGTTTGCTATTCTGCATGGAACACACCAGTTATATTTTGTTATTATCTTAATGTTTTTGTGTGTGTACATGATGCTATGATACTTGAAGTTGTGTCATTTAAATATAAACATATTAAGATTTTCACTGGATTTAATAGGTGATTATAAGAGGTTTTTTTCTTCCGCTCTGAAATAAAAGTGAGGTGTAATGCACCTCATCCCAATCCAGTGCAGTTAACTTTCATTAACTTTGAATTTTGAGGCAAGATTTCATTTTTTTTCTAATCCTGTATAAATAAAATAGATACAGAAATAGTCACTTACTCTTTGCTGACTTTTAGTTTTCTTCTTTATAAATCATTGTCATAGAGTGATATTCCCCCTATATTTATAAAGGGTTAAGAAGGAAAACTGAAATGCTCCTACTAGAAATCTCTAAAAAGAACATATTGCGTTCAAAATGCAACTCTGCCAGAACAGACGACTACCACTTCCCTGGGCAGCCTGTTCCAATGCCTGACAACGCTTTCAGTACAGATTTTTTTCCTAAAATCCAATCTAACCCTCCCCTGGCACACTTGAGGCCATTTTCCTCTCGTCCTATCACTAGTTACTCGACAGAAGAGACCAGCACCCACCTCACTACAACCTCCTGTCAGGTAGTTGTAGAGAGCAATAAGGTTTCCTCTCAACCTTCTTTTCTCCAGACTAAACAACCCCAGTTCCCTCAGTCGCTCTTCATAACACTTACGCTCACCAATTGTTGCCCTTCTCTGGACATGCTCCAGTGCCTCAATGTCTTTTCTGTAGTCAGGGGCCCAAAACTGAGCACAGTCCTCAAGGTGCAGCCTCACCAGGGCCGAGTACAGGGGGA
>VYZV01043246.1:834-12518 GCA_013401275.1 Pandion haliaetus | reverse complement strand
AAGAAATAGAGAAAGGGGACTAAATCTGGAATTCATGCATATGTTACATAAATGCAATCAGGTGAAGTGCATTTAATCCCCTGGATTTCAAGATACCTGCTCTATTTTTTAAATCTTGTTGATACTGAAAAATCTCTTGATTACTTGAAATAATTTACTTTCATTGAAAATACATAGATAAATAATATGCAATTCCTCTTTTTTTTAAAAATATTTTTTAGGTAAATGCATCAAAAATATAATATAAACTGTTAATTGTGTTCAAGCAGGACAGACAGCATATAGCTAGTAATCTTCAAGGAGAGACAAGTCAGATTAGTGTATTCTTATATACTGCCTAATGCTATCAATTTCTGCTTGGAATCTGTAAGAAAGGCAAGAAATAACTGGAAAATTAACATGTAACAGACTATATATTCTCACTACGTGGTTTGCACTAATAGGGCCAATCTGTATACAGTGTGCTTTCTCTTGGGGAATCATTAGATGCCTGAATCATAAAACATTATGCAGAAGAACAGAAAAAGCTTTACAAAACCAGCTTTATATAAAGAGGTAATTAGATGTAAAGGGCATAATGCTGATAGCAATTATTGCTGATAACCTGAAAATACAATGGACTTCAGCAGTTACTCCACAGTAGTAACATTCTGTGTTAGCAGCTACATTATATTTCACTTGTACTTCTCTTACTATGAGCAGCTTCTTCATAATATTTTATACAACAACCAAATCATTCTAGATTACAACAGCTTCAACTCTTACAGTGGGTTTGCTAGCCAGAGAAATATTAATATAATAGAAAAAGAAATTATGGCACAGATAGATGTCACCGCAGGTCACAGAAGTGACCAAATTAGTAGTAAATGTAGAATCAGAAATCTGTTTCCCAGTCTGGTGCTATCCCACACCAGACGGTCACCCTTTCTGAGACACAGCTCTCACAAATGAATTTTCTTTGAGAGGTACAAGATTTTGTCAACCTAGCAGCAAAAATTAGTGACCTGATCCATAAAAAGAAATACATCTTCTCTTACACCTTACAGCAGCACTCATTAAATGAAACTTTCATCAGGTACAGTCTCCAGGGGCTGGTGCCAGTGTGCACCACTTTGAAGCGGGTTACATACCTGAGATTTGACATTTCCTGCTCCTTTTCCTTGTAACAATTGTACTCACATATCAATTTAGTCACCAATTCCATCTACAAGCTACGAATTTAGCCAAAGCAATACCAGTCATACTAGTATGGCACAATGTCACCAGGTTGGCTTTTAACCCACAAACCACCCACAAGCTAGCTACAAAGGCTCTGCTCAACACCTAAGAAACAGTGTTGAATGATGGGGCTGTGTTTAGATAGCCTGGAAATTAAAAAAATATCAAGAGGAAAGTTGTGACGGTGTGCTCCCTGCCCCAGCCTAACCTTTATTTCCCCTAATCCTGTTCAAGTGATAACCACCAGTGGCAGTCACATCAAGTGATAACCACCAGTGGCAGTCACAACGAATGCATCTGGTCATGATGGCTGCATCTGGCTCAAAGTGGATTTGAGGGAGACATAACACAATAGCAAAGGGCTAGTTGAGCATGCACCAACCAAAATATGGCTGGTATGCAAATATAAGTAAATCATCTTACTCCATAACTAGTGGACAGCCCAGGGCCCACTGAGGTCTCCTGCACAGCAGCAAGCTGCATGCCAGGATCTCCCCTTGAGTAGGGACGCCTCTCAGGGTTACTCCTCAAGGTTGAGAGAACCGTTATCACGTCAGAGAGTTGGTAAGTGAATTGAGAATAAGCATGCTGAAACTTTGAAATCTTAGCTAAGTGAGATAAAGGATTGATTGTGCACATATAATCTTTGGACATAAACCGTTGACCCAGTCTGGGACTAAGTCTGGATCCAGCTGCACCTAAACTCCCCTCTGAGAAGGAGTTTATAACACAAGGGGGTCCTTTCTGAACCTCATGACTCAGCTGGAGGGCCTCCCTGACAGTTTTGTCTGACCCTGTCCTCTGTGCAGTAAATAATCAAGTGTACCTTGCCATCGAATCTTGTTAAACCACTGTCGCATGTACTACCAAAATTTGTTAAATCGCTGTTTTGTATCAGTAAACATACTCCTGCTTCCCTCTGACGAGTGAAGTGTATCACTCCATCCGCGACAAAAGTGCATGCAGTGTTAGAGACACTAAGCCTTGCTTCCAGTGTTATGGTATTAGGTCCTCTAGCCCGACAACCCATCATTCTAAAGATAACTTTGGAATTAAGAAATTTTCTCTGAGAGAATCTACAGATATAAATACTTATAACACATATGACGGGGTTTTCTTCCTGCAATACAAGATGACTGAAGAAGTACAGTCAACTCACGATTATATCTAACCAGAAGCCATTCTCATTTTGAATAAACTACCATGATTAAAGCCTCTTAGGATTCAAATATAATTATACAAAAAGACAGGTACTCATGGGCGAGAATTAAGAACCATGATCAATTGTCCAGATTATAGAGTTGCTGTTTGGATATAAAACACACATTCCATAGACACACAAAATGAGGATTTGAGGAAATTTCCAGTTTCATCAGCAGAAGGAACAGGACAGAATATACCTTAAATCATGACACTGCAAAAGCATAAAATTAACATACTGAGAATTCTGGGGATATCTTCAGTGCAATTTGGGCCAGAAAGAGATTTAGTACCCCTAACTTCAGATTCCTATTCTTGAGACTCAGACTAGAAAACTAGACTCCATCTGCAGAAACTGGAAAGAATAAACAACCTCCAGAAGAGTATTCATCTCCTCTTAAGAAAGGTGTGATGACCTCATTTCTGGGGGATATACAGTTTTCCCTTGGCAATATAGGAGGACCCAGCAGTTTATTTCAGCTAGATGCTTGACTTTTAGATCATTATCCTTAGGTGAGCTAAACCCTAACTCATCAGACAAATGCTACTCAGACTGTTTTGTTATCTGTCTCAGCATCTAGAAGAGTTCTGCAGAATCACAAAGCAAAATGACACTCTGCTGAACTGAAAGATGTAATTTCTTTTAATATTGGTCTCATACTATAGGGAAAAAATTGTCAAAAAATATTATGCAGCCACAGACAAACCATATTCATGAAACAATATGTTCAATTTTCCTGTGAAACCATGCCATTTTTATATCTACTATCAACTGTGGACACTAATGGTCTCAAGAAAGGTAAAGTATCACAGATGTATGGGGTATGCTGCTGGCACATACCTGAACAACATTAAAAGGACTAATATCCTCAGACATCTCTCTTCTACAATGTATTTGAAGAATATAACATAGAGGATCCTAAATCCAACAGTACATCCTTCTAGTCAAACTCTGTTACCTTAATTCACTGTACTTTATAGTTGCATTATGATAGGGTCCGTAGTAAGTTAATCATTGGCATTTTTCACACTCTCCCTACCACACAAAGCAAACCAACGGGAACTTATAAAGATTGTTCTCTCAGATACAGAAAATATTTCAACAACTAAAAGTAACTTGTGTACATGGATATCTTTTGTTGCAACCTTGTCCTTTCATATTACAGAATGTATGAAACTGGGCATTGACTTCGCTCCCACTATCATTTGTTTAAAAAAAAAAAGAAAACAAGTGACACAGAGAGAAAAGTAAGAATACATGAAAGAAGTGTAATATTCAGGGGCGTACATCTTCCAGGGTATCCAGAAAAACACTTAGAACAAAAGTGATCTGAATATATATGCAGTAACAACTTTCATCCTTATTTAAAAGAACTATTCTCCTATAGCAATGTATCAGATAGGATTTCCTCAGTCCTCCTGTAACATATTTAAAATAATTATGAAATGCAAACCCTAACTTTTAAAAAGAGGCTGGAATATGTCCATTTAGAGAGCTATAAGAGTGGCCAGAATCAAGAGTGCCTGATCATTTGTGAAGAGCCGAGCCCTTCCAACTCCTCGCCCTAATAGCGTAAGACTGATGACAACTTTCCCTCTTGGGCACTGATGCTTCCCAGGTGCTGGAGAACAGTGTAGTGAAATGGCTGTCATGGCTCCCCAGAGAGCACCAAGATGGCTGGGACATGCCACCCCTCTGCCATGCTTTATACCTGGTCACCCAGGAGACCTGCCGGGAAATGTCTCCTCACCATCGCACGCAAATGCTGCCTTGCTGTGGTAGCAACCGTGGCAAAGGTCCTCCATCACAGTATTTAGCATGAGTCTACCTTTTGAGAAATAAATCCAGTAAAGAGATTTCTGCTTTCCTGTCCCTGTGTTTGATTAATCAGTGTAAGTACAGCATTGACATAAAGTATACTGGAAAGTATTTTAACTGCATCACATGTGGAATTTTAACAAAATCAGATACACATTTATGGCACACTAGTGATACATTACAGCTTGTCACATTACAAATCGCATTCATCAAAAAAACAGCTGAAGTTAAAAACCTTCCATAACAGAAAAATATTTACACTTAGGACCAATACGAATACTAGAAATACACTGTGACTCAAACATTTTTTCCAAGTAATAGCATTTCTATAAAACCACAGTAATCAAACCCCTACTTTATAAATTGCAACACGTTGAAATGATTTAGGATTCTTCTTCACCGTAATAGACAGAGCTTTTTAAATTCCAGTTCCACTAGAAAAGACCTTCACATGATTAGTCCTATATGAAACTCTTTCCCTCAGAGCTTCCTCTGAACAAAGTTTTGTCTTCCACTTCAGCAAGTCAATTCATGGAATCATACAATGGTTTGGGTTGGAAGGGACCTTAAAGATCATCTAGTTCCAAGCCCCCTGCCATGGGCAGGGACACCTTCCACTAGACCAGGTTGCTCAAAGCCCCATCCAACCTGGCCTGCAACACTTCCAGGGATGGGTCATCCACAACCTCTCTGGGCAACCTGTTCCAGTACCTCACCAGCCTCACAGTGAAGAACTTCTTCCTTATATCTAATCTAAACCTACCCTCTTTCAGTTTAAAGCCATTACCCCTTGTCCTATCACAACATGTCCTTGTAAAAAATCCCTCTCCACCTTTCCTGGAGGCCCCCTTTAGGTACTGGAAGGGTGCTATAAGGTCTCCCCAGAGCCTTCTCTTCTCCAGGCTGAGAAGGCTTATTCCATGGTTTATACAGTATTTCTATCATGTCTCTTTGCTGGGCTACACACACTAATGGCCAGAGCAGCAACCTATGATAATAGAAGACAGCAGCAATACAGATTTCCATACAGCATACTGCCAGTGTTCAGCATACTACAAACTAGATGCATCATTTCTCTTTTCATAAATGTATACAGAAGAAAAAGAAAGTTTTGGATCCAGCGCTAAGACTGATTTTGAGTAAAACTTGTTCTTTGCATTGTTCTAGAAAGACTGCAACTTTCATTATCCTAATAAATTAACAAGACAAGTCATCTCTGTTGCAATCATGTTACATAAACATCTCACTGGTAGATATATCATTAGATTATATTTTAAGTTCCCATATGTCACTAGAATTCATGCTGAAACCACCTTGCAATGCAATCTTTTTGATAGATATCTGTGGATTAATCAGTTTCCAGTTTTCTCTGACATTTTGTTAAAACTTTAATACTCTAAGCACCATCGTTTGACATACTTTCTGCCACTAGTTTTGCCAAGCATGAGCATATGTTACAAAAGGGTAAATGCTGCTCTTTGATTTACACCTTTCAGCAAGAAAAATATTTTGCACTGATACTGCATATTGTTTTAAAAGTACTAAGCTGAATAATTATTTTATACACAAGTGACTTTGTTTCCATGTTTTTTGTTACTTTTATCACAATATTTAGATAGAACATGCTAATAATATGATACTCATTGACTTTTTAAATATGCCATCACTACCTTTCCCTATCATAACAGAAACCTGCTAAGGTTACCACAGCAAAGACAACTCCTTATAGCTAAGGAGCAGGACAAAGTACAACACACAGCAGAGAGGAATAAAATGACGATGTTTGAAGACAGAAAATGGACAGCCTCTTTCTGCTTCCTGGGTATAGACCATAGATCACACATTACACAAGTGCACTGGCACGGGAGATCCCTGGTATATCCATGTCTAAAGAAATAGTATTATTCTGCCTTCTTGATGAAGGTTGAAATTCTTTCTTGAAAAATCTTAGGTTAAGAAATATGACTCCCAGATTTGAAACAATGGATAATGAGAAACCACAAGGCATGAAGAATCCAAAACTGGATTTCTGTTTTGTTCCTACATGTTCATCTGAAAAATCCTGGAAATATTTGCTGCAATATGGCATCTTTAAGTGATGCAGCATGACATTCCCTCCCTTGGTGAGTCCATTCTGTAGAGAAGTGGAACCACAACATCACCTTTTCTTCTTCACACTGGTCTACTTGAGGACATTAGGACAAGCTATAACAAATACCTGATTCCTGAAAGAATGATGCTTATTAAGCAGTGATACCAGAAGAAACTAAAAGAACATAAAAAGAAAAAACCTCATTTCCAGAGCAAAACACTAGAAGCAAAACAGCGTTAACAGAAATATGTTAGTTCCTAAACAGCACCCGAGAACATTGCCAATTTCATGAACACCTAAAAGCCAGGAATACTGACAAACAGGAATTGGTCAAGACCCAGCAATGCCACTGTTAGCTCCAGAGGACCTTAAACAACAGCCTTCCAACAAGTCCACATTTCCTGGATTCTAACATCACATGTTTTTATGGGCTTTTTCCTTCATTGTCATAAGCAACAGAAACATTGAATAAAACACATGCAGTACTGAAGCCAGGTCATGTCTGCAGGTAGTGATTTCTACCTCGGAAAAAAACCCAAACAACCAAAAACATTAGTATCCATTCTCTTTTAAGCTATTTTCATAGCACAGGAATTACACACACAAAGTAATTGAGACATGATACCTACTTCCCAGGGCAATTCTAGAGGAAGACCCACCACAAATTTACAAAGTCAGGGCCTACAAAGCTCAACCTGTTCTGCAGCTGCAAACACCGAAAAATGTCTTCTTACGCATACTTAAATACTACCCAACATGAACAGCAATCTACTTGCTGTGTACTGATTCTTATATGCACAAGAGGAAGTGTGCACCACCACATGCAGAAAGTGTAGACAACCTTCTACTAGAAAGTAAGTCAAAACAACCTTTACTCTCTTGAGATCTGAAAAGGGCGAGGAGATCAATGCTATAGGTTATACTCAGAGATACTTTAGCTCTGCTTCAGACTGGCAGGAGGGAAATGCAAATATAGTCCTTGAGTAAGACCTGTTGACTTGAACTGTCTGTCAAGCCTTACTTTTGGTTTCTAATCAACTGTTTATACAATGGTAATTTCATGCTGGTGTATCCACCTGCCATTCATGCAAAAACTACTTATCTGCAAGGTTAGGGGCAACTGTATCTCCACAATTCCTGTCAAACAGGGGTTTTTTGCTTGTCTTGAAAGCCCCCGTGTGGGTGGGCTACAGTGGGTGAAAGAGACACAGTCTATCGCTACATCTCACTATGGTTATCATTATACTTTCCCATCCCCACCATCTTTGTTTTGAACTTTCACTGCTGCAATTTAAGCTCATTACTTCTTGTACTAACCAACATCATAGAGAACAGATTATCCTCTTCCTCTTTGCAGTACATTTTGTATATTAGAAGTCTCGTCCCACCTCTTCCTTAGATTCCTCGTTACCAGAACAACCCCCATTCAATCTTTCTTCTAAGTCATGTTTTCCAGGTCTTGGATTAACTTCATTGCTATCCTTAGATAGTCTCTAATTAACATAAATCTTCCTTGAGCTGCAGCCCTTGAAAGGACATAGCCTGACCACTGAGTACTTGCTGCTATGGAATAGAACAGAAAGATTACTTTAGTTATTTTACAAATAGCAGTTCCATTTATAGACCCTGACGTCAGCCTTACCACTGTCACAACATGCTGATAAGGAATCAGTGTCACACTGCAAGCCATGATATCTCCCCAGGGTTGATTTTTTTATTTTGTTTTGATTCCCACACCCCTACCCTGGACTGCCATCTACCTAGTTAATTCCCAGTTCTGAGGTGTCATATTTAAGTGTAAAATTTGGAATTTCATTTTTTCAGACCACCTCTCTAGCTAGATGAGAACCTTTAAAACCTAACTCTATCTTTTCAAGCTACTGAAATCTTTAGGCAAGTTTCGTAATTTTGAGATCATTAAATGAAAACATTGCAGATGGACTTGATTCAAAATTGTTTCCTTCCAGTAAACTCAATAATCATGTTCTTCATGTTATTTTCCAAACGTAGTTTTCTCTAATCTGTGTTTCCCCACCTTGTTTATAAGAATGTTATTCAATACAATGTCAGGAACCTTAATAATGTCAAAATATAGGACATCTACTGCCTCCAGCAAACTACTCTGCTGTTCAGAAATGGTCCAGGCACCACCACATGGGATCCACTCATGAAAAGGAGTGTTAGGTTCAAAATGAAAAGACAGTCACATAAATAGGAAATATTTGCATTTGGGGACTGAGATATATACAGCTGACCAGCTCTGCAGACTAGAGTTTTAAAAATTATAATAATTGGGCAAATAATTCAGTTGGGCATTTAAAATCATTAACATTTCCAACTCTTACTGTGACTGCCTAGAGGTGATTTTTCTCTGGAGACTGTGCCTCTAATGGTGCCATTGTGCTGGCAGCAGCCTTGAGGGCTCCTCAGTTGGCAGCAAAGGGTGCAAGGTCTCACTGTGCTGCCAGCTTTGCAAATACTCTGGTGCATGTTTTATTAAAGAAGGCTTGGAATAAGGACATCAATCCCTTGCTGATGATTCTCACACAGGAACTCAGAAAACATAATGGGTTCAGCATGAAACCGTCAGTAGTGAGATATATTACACTACACTCCCCATAATGTGGCAGGATAGACACACAGACTGCATTAACTCCTAACATTTGCATCAGTGCCATTGAGTAGGGCATACTGTTAAAGGCAGTAAGGAAAAACCTAGAAATATCTTTTCTGAGTGGGGCATGCATTACTAATCCACTTAACAGATGCATAGAGGGAAGCACATGTATGCGTTGGCTCGCACAAATGAAAATGGTGACAGAAAACTAGGCAGAAAAAGATAAGGACAATAAAAAATCCAAACAGCCCAGAATTGCTTTTATGACCAAAACGCAACTTGCCAATTTTCTATAGGCAGACACCCTTTTAAGAAAACACCCAAGAAAAAGTTTCAGGTTTGATCTAATGTATGGAGGTACTTCAGAGGACATTTAACATGTTTGGAGTTATGGTACAGATCACAAGGAATTTAAGTAATCTGCATGTCCAGAAATAACATGGGAATGTCCGAGTAGTCAACTTGGTTTACAATAGAGGGATAAAAACTGCTAAGCTGGTTAGGCTACCATCCTGACATTGTGGGGTTTATTACCAAATTGTTACGCTGTGAGTTCACAAGAATGTGGACTTTGTGGAGCTTTGAAAAAATCCAGATGCCTTAAGAATGGGTGGAATTTTACAGAGATGCGCGAGAGTTCTCATTGCTCAAGAGGCCTGTGATAACCCCAGACTTCTTTTATATAAGAAAAAACAGTGGTCAAGTCAGCTGTTCCCCCTCATTTGTAGACTGAAGATTAATAAGCAAGAATGGATATTCCTGGAACATCTCAGGTTCCAAGGCTGGTACTTTGGAAATACTTTAACAGAAGAGATGGAAGAATTAAGACTGTCCATGTAAAAAAGAATGAGAATGAAAACTGAATTTAAAAAGTAACAACAGCTACAGTGGAGGGGAAACTCATGCAAGCCACCAAAGCAGGGAAACTCCATAATCTGCAGTAAGATCCTAAAAACCATCTTCTGTGTGTAACGAGCACAGCAATGAAGCATTAGGTATATGGCAAGAACTGATGGAGTGAAATTCCTCCTTGTTACACACAAATTATGACAGATTGCTGCTGACACAGGGCTCTCCTCTTGTTCACACAATCTGTCTCATGATCCTTTTTTTCCCAAATATTCCAAAGGGGAAACAGAAAACTTGTATTTTTAATTCAGGTTGAAAAAAAAATTATTTTATATATAAATAACCTTTTTATATTTGATTCTAACAACCTAAAAATTCACATCATCAACACTAAGCATACATAACACTTGAACTGGCTGGGCTAGTCTTCAGGAAGATGCTAGCTGTTCTTCATGTTCAGAAAATGGAATACTATGTAAGGCATCAACTCCAACAGGCCACCTTTTCTTTCTTAAAATACCCTCCAAGTTACAGAACTTTTTTTTCCTATTCTTTACTATCATCAATTTTCAGAGAAGTCATACAGAGCTTACAGATAGGTAAAAAATGGATGAGGAATGAACAGTAACCCTGTCCTATAGATAAAATATTCAACCATTAGCAAGATTTATGGAAACACAATCATGCTTTTGTTAGCCAGCATATCTATCCTTGCAAAACAGAAATTTCTGAGATACCTATCTGATCACACACATCCCAAGGTCTTTTTGCACTAGCTTGAACAACTTAAAATGTACCAATATGTAACTGAGCTGCAGACACCCAGAAAAAACCACCCAATAATTTCCTCATCAAAAACAAAGTTACAAATAAAGAGAACTTAAATTATATTTAAATGTTTTTAACTAAATTGTTACACTTGTTCTGAAAAACAGACAAAGCAGCTTTACAAATTAGTATTTATTTTGGCTTTTCTTCCCTTAGTTGTAATACTATATTGTCAAATGTGGCTATGTTGATCAATTTAGAAATGTCAGTCAAGAAGGATTTCATGCTGTGTACACTGAGGCACTGATGGCAAAGGTAGGACACTACTCAGATAGTCACAGGAGACAGGTCCCCCTTGAGGACAATACAAAGCACCAAAACCTGCCTTGTCCAGATGGCAATTCAGAGCAGACTGACCCCACAACTTTGACATCCAACATTAGCCATCAAGAAGAGACTGTGCAAGTTCCTCTCTGAACAGTACAAATCTCATTTAGCCGCTATATCATACCAATGACAGCAGAATGCTTCTGCAGGTAAAACTCAGTATGCTGATTGCATTTTCCCAGTCTCATACAATAATCTGGAATACAAATGCATTTATTAAAGTCTCTAGGTATCACCACACATTAACAATAACAGGTATTACGAGAGACAACCAACATTGAGCTCAGAAGAGATACACACACTTTCAGACCATGTGTTCCAGTTGCAACAATGATGGCTTTTGATAAGAACATCTTGTCTTATACAAATGTCTTTAAATGCCAAGAGTTTGTAGTCAACATTTATTTGGTCAGATTTTAATGAGAGATAAGGACTCTGCATGTCTTTTTATCCTGAACTCTGCTGTCCATATTGACCAGGAAACTACACTGGCATCAGCCATTCCCATCACAAACAAAATCAGAACTTTGAAGTCCCACATACTCTGTAGGATGCACTGTAGAAAATAACACCAAATCACTCTTAGATACACCTTTTTGCAGACAGCTGCAATGCAGTGGACAGATACTAAGATAACCAAGGGGCTGAAAATAGTCCAAGTTAAAGTACACAAAGCTCCACATCAGCTCATCTGCCCTTCTTTTAGTCTATAAGAACAGATGCACGCTATCTGG
>VYZV01043245.1:18329-35740 GCA_013401275.1 Pandion haliaetus | reverse complement strand
TTTTCTTTAAGAGTAGGCAATTAGGTAAATAAATACAGTAGCAATTTCCTTTTATCAATAATAGATCCTAAACTGTCAGAAAAACTTACCTAGGAACACAATGGATTTTCTACCACTGAATTATATTAAATCACATTTTTATGTATTGTAAAAGAGTTGTTTGATGCAAAAATGACTGAGCAAGAAGCTCTTTTTGTTTTCCTGTGCTTATGAAAGAAGTTAGACTGCAATTTTCCTTTCTGGCCCTAGAATTTATGAATCTATAATACTTAAAGTATATTTGCAGATGATTTCTTAAAAAGAAGTGGAAATAGCTTAATAATATCCATTGTTAGCTGAATGGAATTTGCTTGCCTCATACCATTCACTGTATACTGTCTACATATATCTATAGGTACACCATGTGCAAAATTTATGGAATATTTAAATGCAGGTCTAATTTAAGTGAACATAACCTTTTGATCTAAAAAATAAACAATCTAACAATAGGAAAAATTGCAATCTGTTGAGACATATTTGAGTTATTTTGCAGTAATTGGCTTGGCAGCAGCTTCAGTCACAGATTTCTGTTTCACAGATTGTCCCCAAATGAATAAAAGGTTTGCTTTGAAATATAATTAATACTGCGTTCAGCTGCAAGACTTTCTCAGGTTGTCAAAGGAATTTGAAGAAGGTAGTTACAAAAAAAAAAAAAAAAAAAAAGAACAGGATGAAATAGCTAAGCCAAATCCAAATCCAAACATGAGCTGAAGGACAGCAGGGAAAAACAGAAAGTGGACAGAAATACATGACAAAAACCTTTCAGGCATTCATTTTTTTAATCAAATCAGCCATCAACAAATACTTCAATTATGTTCCATGAACTATACAGGCTCTTTCATATTTTCTGTTAAGGTAACATGATGGCGAACTATTTGGCTGTGTAGTGTGTATACATTACAAGAAAGAAGAGACAAGAAAAGCCTACTTTTCTGGTGCTAAAATAATGAATATCTGCTTCACATACACATTGATTTGCACTTCAAAGCTATGTATAAGTGTTTTGGTTTCAGAAAGACTGTTTTGGGAAGTCTCTGACTAAGAGTGCAATGTGCAGCACAAATGGGAAAGTGGGGGGCAAGTTTGATCCTCTTCATAATTAAGGGGTTATTCACACCCTGAGTCCTCAGCCACCATGTACTACATTTGTTTTCCCACATCTTGCGCAGCATTAGATTCTGGATGTGCATGCCAGGCAGGGGATATGAATCCTTGCTGGCAGTGAAATGAAGCCAGGAATTTAGTGGGCAGGGCAGGGCTGTGGAAGAGCTGGAGATGGTATCCAAGGGCATCGCTGGGGCAGGGCCTGATGGTCCTAGGTCGTGGGCCATGGGCAGGGGTAGGTACAGAAGCCTGAAGGCTGGTGAGGGCTATTATTGCCCTCGCAGCCCTGACACAACTAATTTTTCCTCTAAAGACCACCTTTGACTACTGAGAGAGGGTGGGTCCTGACATTTTAGGTACCAAAGTCCCATGGCCAGCGAAGCACCAAATCTACATAGCAAAGTTTATAAAAATTCCTTGGTACTTACCTGCATCTTTTATGCATCAGTAGTTTAAAACATATTGCTAATGGCTTTACAGTGAACTCCTTCTCCTATTTTTGAAAAAACAAGGTAACAACATTCCCTAATAAATATTAATGACTGTGAACAGTTCAAACCAAGACAAGCTATATGAAGTACAATGGACAAACAATGCTTCCTAAGATATTTTTGTCTTGTAGCACCTATTATACAGTTTCATCTTGAAGGCCATTTCTGAGCTGGTATTGGAAGGCAGCTCTGCTTGGTATTGCTCCTTACTCCTGGTTTAGATTTCATTAGGGAAGTCCACATCTGAACGAGTCATGCTGCATTCCCATCATTGCCAGTGAATAAACTTCAAGGTTCAGGTTATCTTGGGATATATCAGATAGACCATCTTTTTTGATCAACAAAAAGAGGTGGCCACTTCAGACTTCTAGAAATTTAAGGTTGAATAAGAAAAAAAAAGCCATTCAGTGTGATTACATCTTTACGTATGAACAAAATAAGCAGTTGCAACAGTTGAGAGAATAGGATTTCCTAGACGAAGGGCTAGAAAGGTGTAACTAAATTTACTAAATATCTAAAATCAGTTCACTTTTCTTCAGAACCCAAAAAGTCAAAATCTTCTTTGCTTTGCCTGGATTTCAGCTGGGTAAATTAAGCACTCAAACATCTGCAAGAACTGCCTCATTGCTGTGGTCTTTAATTGACTAGCATGACAACATTTGGGTGAGCTTTCTTTTACCCCAAGTGGCTGTGGGGAGAAAAAGTGTTTCAGATATCCACACAGGATATTTGATTCTCAGTTAACACTGGGTGCTTTACTGGCCATCTTGGATAGTTTTCTCTTAAAGATTGGAATAAAGCTTTAAATACCATTTGCTTCATTTTCAAGCAGCTTCCATTTATCTAGTTCAGGTCACCCAATGGGGAAGACAAAATAGTTTTGTGCCGGTGTCTGTATGTAACATGGTATCACTACACATACAGTTCACCAGGAGCTTGATAGTGTCAGAGATGCTTTACAGTGAATTCCACATATTAGCCAGATTCCTTTTCTGTTCAGATAATTATCAATGAATTAGCTGCATATGTTGCTTGTCCAGGAGAGTTTTGGGAGGGCAAGGGTTTAACTGTCATTTGTGTGCTTCAAGCTAGCTTCACAGAGGAGTAAGGATTAGCAAGAATCTGGTACTGAGACAGGTTGATGTACGAAATGAAGCTGTTTGCAGAGAATACTGTGAAAGAGTAGAGAGAATGGGGAGATTGAAGATGTGGCTTAGTGTATATCCTAAATCTGGCTGGAAGATGGGCTTTGAACAAGCTGTTATTTTCCACATGGGAGTAGCACTGCTACAGTAAAATGCCAGATTTCATCCATCATAATGTCATGGCTCATATTAAAATGTCTTGAGGGACCTGAGGGAGGGATGGGCAAAAAACATCAAATCAATTTTCAGGCAATTGCTACGGTTTTCAGAACCTAAACCCTATGTGATGGCGTTATGGTTGCACAAAGGGAGGCTATAAATAAGGTCCATATATCAAGAGAGGAAGTAATTTAGAAAAAGGCAGTTGATATGACTTTTGCATGAGGCTGAACATATGGTGAAGTACAACCGGGTTATCATTCTATATATTCCTCACAGAGATAAGCACCAAATCTACACTTATGAGAAATTAACACATCAATGTAGTCCTAAAAGTGACAGTTCTGGAGCAGGGTACCTCTTGTTTATAAAAAAAAAAGAGAGAAAAAAAAAGAAAAGGTTATAAGGTTATTTTACATTTGTTTAAATTAGCATTTTGTTACAAGATATGCAAGTCAAACACCATTATATAGCTAGTTACTTCTGCAAGCTTGAACATTAAACTTTCTGCCGAAATAGGACTTTTTTACAACATGCTTTTAAACACAGAGAATGGGAAATTAGCCCCAGGATAGTCCTGCACTAAAAGCAAGTAGACTTTTAAAGTTAAATAGTCTACATAAACAAGCATAAATAGATTTATTATGAGTTTGTCAAGACAACAAATAGCATGCATACCACAGCATGCATGGGGTAATGTTTGTACAAGAGCATGAAGCAGGTGACTTCGAAGAAAATTGATCTACCTAATGGCTTAATATTTGTGTATACTGCATCCACTTAGGAACTCCTCTGCTTCTAGGTCTTTCTCCCGGAAAAGCACCACCATATACGAAGATCTATTCAAGGCATCTGAGTGCCTTCATATTCCATCTGGAAACAGAAAGATCCAGGGAGTTGCTTGTATAGTGTCTTAGAAGAAATACCTGTCTCTTAGGTACGTGCCTGCGGACATTTACCTCCTTTGTGAGCCATGTAGAAGGAAGTGAAAAGAAAAACATGAAAGCAGGTCTGCCAAGGTGGTTTTATCTTAAATGGTCATTACAGTAGACATTATGGACCTGCAACAATCACTAACGAAAGAATTTTTCTTGTTAATGTGTAGTTTTAATCTTAGGCAAGCAAACATCAAGATTTACTACCCAGCAGCTGTTTATATCTTGTGTAAAATTAGCAGCTGGCCTCAATCCTAGCCAAAGTGGACATATGGCTGAATAAAAAAACTACAATACTTAACACTAATTGACATACTTGTTGGCACTAGAGCTGGGTGAATAATTCAGGGTTTTTTTCTGTTTGGTAGCCAAACCACACAAAAAAGTGGGGAAATTTGGTACAGTAAAATGTTTCAACGAAAAGGAAAAAAATTACACAATGATTTCTGCTCTATTCAAGTGTTTCATCAATACAAACATATAAATTTATTTATTTTTTTTCCAAGGTTAGTTGATGTTATTACTTGATCTTTTTTTTTTTTCAGTGTAGATGATTTAAGTACAAGATACTGTTCCAAACTATGAAGTCAGTTAGTTCTGCTGAAAGTAATAACATTCATTTGAAAATAGTGAAATAAAATGCTATGACATTATCAAAGAACTTCTTTCATTTTTCAGTTTCTTCTTGGCTGAAAATAATTACTGGTTTTGTCTCAGTTTCCAGAGATTTTGTATTCCTCCTCTGAAGCTTTATTTTTCAGTAAATTCACTGTTCTCTGGGAAAAAAAAAAAAAAAAAAAAAAATTGTGAAGAGCTTGACTCACAGNGGCCAGTTCTCATTGTTAGTATCAGCATGGGCCAATGTGCATGAAGACCAAAGTAAATTGAGGTCTAAACTGTATGTGTGGGCCAGCTACATCTCATGTCCATTGGAGGCTGAGGATTTCCTCCCTTTGGCTTTATTTGTTATACTAACAGCTTGAATATATAAATTAGTTTGATGGTTTGTTCTTTCTTTCAGCATAGCCCTCATAATGGTATCTATAAATGATTCCAGTGTAAAGTATCTGTCCTTTCCATCATGGTCTTTTGGACAACATCCATTCTGAAGCTGTGCTTGCTGTGGTCAATAGCAGCTTCGTTATAATGAAGAAAGCAGTTGTATGGCAGTTAGAAAGTATCTTGGAGTATAGATTATTTCTGAGAAAGCAACATATCTGGATTTGGGTAAGCAGACCTGTTTCTTTTGGTGGGTGGTAAAAAAGAATGAAAAAACTCTTCAACACTATCTACAGTATCTATGCTCTTTTCTCCAGAAACACTGGTCTAATGAAAATCTAGCTTAGCCTGCAAAGAGCAGAAAAGGTGGATTGTACTTTATGGACTATGATCAACTGTACATAGTCGGTATAGTTAATCTGACATAAATTTTTATGCTTTCTGGAAGTATTAAGCCAAATGCATTCTTTCTATGCCCTGTATGCACAGGCAATTATTTGTTTACAACTAAACTCCTAGAAGGTCTGAATTATGGGAAAAATATGTACTGATGGCAACCCATACCTGGCCACCATCTTTTTCATGATGTCCTCACCTCCTTGTTATCCCATGATCAGAGCTGCTCCTAGTCTATGACAAAGAATGAGATCCAGGGCGCCCAGAGAAGATGATGTGCCATCAGGTACAGGATAGACCAGAACTATTTATCACAAGAACGCTCCCAGTCTGCAGCCTCCTCATATGGACTTCTCAGGATGGAGAAACACAGAACCAGGAAGCCAGAAAACCTTGTGGACTATGCACTACTAAATTTAATGGTTCAGTCTATCTGAATACAAAGTCACCAGCCTAATGGATCAGTACCTTTGGTACAGGAAAGGCTGACTTTATTGCAAAAGGAGACAGTGTGGTTTTGTCCAGCTGTAGCATCCCTGCCTCATTTGAGCAATGTATAGGATAGCATTATCTGTCATTGACTTCCAAACAGAAAGTCAAGTAGGACAGGTTAACTCAATTGTATCTTTAAGTAAAACATTGATTTAGAGCTGGTAAAAGGCAAACAATTATTTTAACATAATGAAGAACTTCAAGTGGCATGGTGGTAATGAGATTTTTGTTTGGTTTGAGTTGAGGATTTTGTTTGTTTGTTTTCTGTCAAATATGAACATACAAGATGCTTTGGAGGAAGCCAGAGAAATTTTTTTTCTTTTCTTATGGTCCTCTGACATTGGGCCAATAACTTCATCTCTCTCTCAGTGCATCTGCCCTCTCCATTTTCAAACTAGTAGTTAATGATGTTTATGTAGAGAGTTGTTCTGTGATACCTGTGAATGCAAAGTTTGCAACCCCAGGTGGAGGTAACATATGGTAAAACTCTGCAAAAGCCAACAGTATTCTATGGCTTTTTACTTGCTGTAGACCAAAAGAACATTTCTTCTTATTGCAGTGATGGATTAATTAATCAGTTTGGTTAGCTGTGCAGTAGAACTTAGTTTCAGGACATAGCTACCTCTACTGTTAGTTCGCTTTAGCAATGAAGTTATTTTCTAAGGTTAATTTGTATATTTTCTCCTCCTAGAATCATCCCCTGATTTCACACTGTTAATAGAAGTAATGCTATTGATTTTCCAGGTCTTATTTAATAAAATGCATTAAAGGATGTTTCTGTGTAAGCCTGTTAATATAGTATTAAATTCAATTCGGTTACTTGAACGTAAGTGTCTGCTGGCCTCCAGTTACCATTCCAAAAGGTCACAGGTCTCCCTTAGGTCCTGCATCATATTTGTCAGGTCTGTACAGATGTCATAGATACCCCCAGGCTTCTCAAATGGCAGCAGATGTTTATTCTTAGGTAAGTGAATATATCTCTAAGGACTGGATGCAGTTCCTGGTTCACATAAGGTATGTGGTATGTTCACAAGTGAATTAAGTTTCTAACCTCCCATTTTTTATCCACAGAGCCTATAAAGCTCTTCAGCTCATCAAACGTAGGATTCCACTACAGGGGCAAGCTGAGTAGCTTTTATCTCCATTGAGCTCAATTTAGTTGACCACATCGGCATTTAGTAATATTTGAGATACTTGAGTGTATTTAAGACATCCTCACATTGCTTACATATATGACGTACCGGTACCTATGCCTTCTGGAGCAGCAGCTGGTAGCCAGTTGGGATGCTCTATGGTATTTGACTGGCAGTACATGTCTAAATATGGAGAACTGATTCAACCCCTTCTGACTGTATTGGAAAAGGACTTGATTTAGTTGCTAAAATAGGTATCTGCTGCCACTTAACATGGCAAACCCTTGAGATCCATAGGTGTGGCGCTGACCTCAAGAAGACTCAGGCTCCTCTTTAGCAGGAGGTGGATGTCAAGATGACCTGAGTTACCTACAATGTCATTAGACGTGTGTTAGACAGCTGAATCAATCCCTGTGTCTACACTATATGGAGCAGGAATAGCAAGTTCTTCTAGCTCTCACAGAAGCCCCTGCAGAACCAAAACTAATTGTCAAAATCTGGAGCTGAATCCCACCCGATATATGGTGATCACCTGAACTGGACACACACTGAACTAATAAAGCATTTAAGTATGCCAGTCAATCATGTAAAAATAGCCTTTTAGGCAAGTGGTAATATGCACATGCTTAAAATTCAGCATGTGCTTAAGTGATTTACTGATTCAGACCTTGAAGTGTTCAACCAGTCTTTCCTGCTGCAAAGCTCAGATTAGAAAAGCATGTGATTTTCTTTTTTTCTTTTTTCTTTTTCTTTTTTTTTTTTTCCCAAGGCAGGAAATAATTTCTCACCTTTTCAAGTGCCACTTGGCTGTGGATACTGTAAAAATTGTTACATCTTGTGGAAGTGCCAATTAGAGACAATAATTACTTGACTTGTCTGCTTTAGCATTAAAATGCCTAGAGCTCCTTGTCCTCAGCAGCTGGAATTTTTATTTCTATGCTTATCTGATTTAGGAAATATACTTTTTTTTATGGAACTTGATTTAATGATCAACAAGAACATTGCCCAAATTGTAGAATTCCACTTTTTTTTAAACTAATATACCTGATGTCTTTACTTCATTTATTAATTTTAGGAAGTCCATCCAGGGTAGTTCATATGATCACTTTATATGATTTTAAATAATTCTTATTAACTCTAACTGTAACATAGGTTTTATGTATGATATACTCCTAGATCAAGTATTCTAAAATTATATTGGATTCTCCAATCCCAAGTAGTATTTTCAAGGAAAATTAAACCAGTCTGTACTCATGAAAACCTAATTTACTTGAACTATATGTGTGTAAATGAAATGGAGTGCAAAGCAGAATTATATTATTTTATATATCTCTGACTAAATTTTCTGGTGTTCAGGATGAGAAAGTGGAAAAACTCCAAAACAGCTAATGCATTTTGATGTATTTCTGCATTTTAGAAGATTCCCCTACAATCTAAAAAATCATAAAGCTATTTTTTCTAGAATGCTTTTATGAGCTTTTAATAATTCTCATGTGTAAAATAAAAATTCTGTTTTAACTGCACATTAGGTACTTTCACTGGAGAATGCTTCCAACCAAATTCTATGTTTTGGGTTTTTTTAAACTAGTACAGAATATTTTAGAGTTTTTTTTCAGAACTATTCAACACCACTTTTACCTAAAAAACTGTATTCATAGGTGGGTGTTGATTAATGGTGCTAAAAACACTTTGTGTAGGATCTTATGCTAATTACCCTTTATACCCTAACCCGTGTCAGTTTTAACAATCTAAATTAGCATTTTCTCTTAGGACTAGAGGAATGTGAGAATTGTGAAATTGGCTCAGTAAGCTGAATTAACAGTGCGAAAATTGAGATGTTCTTTCTTTCCATATTAACATCTGCTGCTTGTACTAAATGTGATGTTCTAATCTAAGTGATGAAGACATTACCCCACCCCCTTGGAGAAAAAAAAAAAGAAAGAAAAAAAAGAAAGAGGAGGAAAAGATGGGGTGGGGAAAGAGAAATAAAAATCTTGCTACATTGTAAAAAAGTGTAATTGTTGACAATTGTTATCAGCAGTCCCAGGTAATCATGTCTGGAATAATGGATTTTTGACATGCAAGTCTTGAAAATTGGTTGCATTATTGTTGATGCAAATAGTTTAGTTTCTTTCCTATTACTGCTGTAGTAAAATGGAACACAGTCTTATAGGCAGTGGGTGATACAGAGAGCACATTGCTCAGATAAAATCCTGATTACAAAGGGTTCCATTTCGTTTCTTTTATATTCTAATAGGAACATAAGTCTTTCTGGGTTCATTACATTATTAAAATAAAAACCCATGTTTCTGAAGAGAATAGGAAGTTTTTATTATTGTTTCTTTTCCTAAAATACTGTGACGATTATTCAGCTTTTAGGTCTTAGACATTGAGTTGATAAACAGCAGTAATCAATGGCAGTAAGGAGAAATTTGTGTTTTCAAGATATAATGATCTCTTCCAGACTTGTGAACTGCCCATTGTTGCTGCTTATTACCATAATCAATACTGCCTAAAATATTTCTGGGCTGTCAGGATGGCATCTGTGTAAGAAGCAGCATCCAGGCAGAAGTGACCCGCTCCAGCTGAGTGCAAGTCAAACTGCAACATCCTACAGGCTTTATTTACTGTTCCTGGGAGCAGGAGGCTGGAGTGAAAAACACCTAAATGCAGTCGATGCTTAAAGTGTTAACCTTGTTCCCAGAATTCAGGCACTTAGAAATTAAAAGAAAATTAAAAAACCCCAACAACTCAACAACAACAACAACTGGAAAGGCATTGTAGGTATTTAGATGCAAAGGAGAGAGATGTAAGCCACACCAGTTGACTGATGCCATGTTAACTTAGCCTTAATGGGACAAAGGATGCTCCTGGCTGGCTGGGAAAAGCCTGCTACCACAGGGCTCCAAAGCCCTCTGTGTTCTGGTTAGGCGGCAGGATAGGGGAGCACCAGAGTCCCAGAGCTTGCTTCCAGCTCACAGCTATTCCATAATAAGCCTGAGCTCTTGGAGCAAACAGAAAGGTTGGAAAGAGCTGGTTCAAGGCCTCAATTCTCATCCTTCACTTGTCAGGAAAGAAAGAGGGGAAAGAATTTCCCATTTCTATCTTCCTTGCTGCTTTTGCTAAAACTTGTAAGAAAGATAGAAATAATGAGTTTGGCCCCCAGTCATCACTTCATTAAAATAAAAATCCTTCCTGACAGCCCAAATGTGATCTTTAAAATCTTATTACTTGTCAGAATACACTTTTGTCCTATTTCTAGGCAAGAACGTTTTAAATGATTTCTTTTTATTTTATTTTTTCATCCCTGCAGCATTGCTATATAGAGCCCTTCAGAATCATTGTATCACTTTCCAAGAATTCGGTTCAAATTGAACTTCCAGATCTTAAAGGGACTCCTGACAAAACAGATTACAAATAAAAACCACAAAAGATAGCGTGGTTACCCCGATTATGGTAGTTACATTCATGCTTCTTTGTAAACTAACACAATCCAAGAGATCAATAAAATAGTTTTGAAAGGTCTGGTTGAGTGAAAATGTAAACGAGTTGTCATCTCATTGGCGTTTTAGGGTTTAAGCATGTACTTTCATTAGACACCTGCCAAAGTGTCTATCTGAAGTAGCACTTCAAAATCCAAGCATCACTCCAGTCTGTGTTTTGCTTATTAGAACTAAATTTATGTGGACTTCAAGCAGAGCCCAATGTGTGAACCCCCACTCCGTACTTGCTACCCCAGAATGTCAGGTAATATACAGTGCTCAGGGAAACCTCAACATTAATGCTTTTTTACTGAGTTGCATAATAACCCAGACAGGGCACTGGTAGCTCTAATACAGTAACAGATATTTATGTACCTATGGATGAGTTATAGGTCTCTTATGGTTGGACTCGACGATCTTAAAGGTCTTTACCAACCTAAATGATTCTATGATTCTGTGCTTTAGTCTGCTGCACAGCTTGCACCAAGTTTGTGCCAGGTAAGCTATACAGGCTTATGCACCACGATTTGCTAATTTTTTGTCTATGAGTTAGTTGTTCACTAAAACATGCTCTTTACATTTTCTTTTATCCTTGCTTGAACAACTGCAGTAGGAGTGTTGCTATAACCTGACAATCACATACTAGTAAACATAAAATCACCTCTTAAGCACCTGTAAGTTTTCCCTGGTTTCTTCCACTTTCTCTTAAAGAATGATGAAAGTGATAAATCGCAGCTTAGTTTGTCTCCAGAAGAGATTTCTTCCCAAACACCCAGAAATGCTCAACAGCATCATGTGCCATTCCTGCTTGTGTGAGCTGGCACGGGAAGGACACAGGAACAAAAACAAAACCACGGATGAAATGCTAAGAATAATTTATTTTGTTACCTCACCAACCAGGGCATCCCAAAGCACCACCTGGGCAGAGGCACACAAGTGGGGACGCAGGCACTGCGGAGCTTGGTCCAGGCTCAAGGATCACTGAACCTGCTGTTTTCACCTGCATATCGGGGATTCACGCAGGCGTAGTTTACCACTGTGCTTTGATCTTTCCCACAGCAGGGCAGGAATCTCAAGCATGTTCGATAGAGTGCCTCTAAGTTTATCACAGGCCTATGTTATCTAAACACAGATGTTCTACTTGTCAAACACACAAGACTAAACAACGATTAGTATGATATATGCGTTTTTCTACACCCCAGCTGCAAGTCACTTGAGCGTGTTTACAATCCTCTTCGCCAATCTTCCGTTATTTTCTCACACTGCTCTATGATCTAAGGCAAATCTTTTCCTGTACTAACTGGCAAGTCACCCCTTTCAAACCACTTTCTTATGTTGCTGGATATCATAATCCAGACTGCCTAGTCATTGGGCCTGTCCATCACCTGGAAGCAGATTGATACCTATAGGCTAGTATCAGCTTTGTTAGTTCATCTGCTTTCTCCTTACAAATGTGACGTAGTCCCACCCTGGGCAATCGCTTGCCCCTAAAACCATCTGTGACTAGCATCTCTTAGGGCTGGGATATTTAAGCAATTATGTTTAGAGCTGTGACAAGAAGATGGTTCTGGCAGTGTCATATCGCATGTGCTTCAGTGTTGAACTTTTTTGGCAAACTTGATTTTTATTAAATATATCTGATTTATGTTCTACAGTCTCTTGGGGGTGAAAAGGCAAATTAATTTAATAATAGATTCACTTTCTACCAACACCTGTTTACAATCTGGCCAGGCTGTTATAAATATCACTTCCCTGTGTATCAAAATGAAGTCTTGTATTACTTATACTGCATTCTAGAAAAGGCTCCAAAGAGAAAGAGAATCCCTTCTCTTGGTAAGGATTTTTATTTTATTTTATTTTATTTTATTTTATTTTATTTTATTCTAAATTTAAATAATATCATATTTGGACCTTAAAAAACAGTGATTTATGATTTCCCAGATGGTAACATATGCAGTGGTTTTATCTTGTTACAAAAGTCTGTAGAAATTAGGAAAAAAAGATGCCAAGCCAAAATTAGGGTTTTTTTCCCCCTTCTTTTGGAAATCAGTGGAAACCAACAGTCCTGTTAACCCAATTGCTTTATTTTTTTGGTCTTTGCATCATGGTAATGTTTAGGAAGAACTACTATTAGTAGAAGTAGTCCATGTGATAGAACTAGTCCAAACAGAAAAGCTGAAGAGACAACAACCTCAATACTTTCAGATGTTGGGCACCATCACTAAGCAAATCACATCAACTCATGAATTTCTGCAGTGCTGGTGAAGAACATGTGCTCAAGCACTTTTTCAGATTGGGGCCACAGCCCTCAGATCTTTGAAGTGTTAAGACCAGAAGAAGCATCGCAGTATGGAGCAGAAGGAGGTATGGCTGCAGAGGGTATTAAAAACTGGGAAGGGCACTTTAATTTTTAGAGATTTTTTTTTGGTTGTGCAGGTAGTGCCTTCAGTCCAAATACCTGAAGTGGTATCTCTGAGCCTTCCCTTAATTAGTTAAGAAATTAATTTTTGGGGTGTTATTTGTTCTTTGGTCTTTCTGCTGAGGGAGAAACCCATGTAATGAGTGTCATTTAGTGGGACTATTATTTTACAGTTTGCTCCATTCTTTATGCTGAGGAAAGCCAAGACAAAGCCAAAGACCCTTCACTCTAAGCAGAGTAATAAGGTGCATTGTGGGTCAGTTCATTCCACAGACTCATTCCATGCCTTCTGCTTTCTCTTTGCCAGGATAAAAACATTCCCTTGTACATTAGAGGTGGTATTCTCTTCCACTTACAGTTAAAACAGTCTGGACCTGAGCTGTTGAGCTTTTCAGGGAATGAGGCCTGAGGAGCTAGACCCTGTCGTGGTTTCAGGTCAGCTCAGTCAGTAACAAAGCACCACGCAGCCGCTCACTCACCCCCCACCCCCTCGCCTGGCTACGTTGCGATGAGGAGAAAATACAAAGGCAGGCTTGTGGGTCGAGACAAGGACTGGGAGGGATCACTCCCCACTTATGGTCACGGGCAAAAGACAGGCTCAACTTGGGGAAAAAAACAAAATCAATTTAATTTACTACAAATCAAAACAGAAACAAAACACAAGGGTATTAGGAAGGGAAACCGAACATCAGAACAACCTCCCCCCACCCCTCCCGCCTTCCCGGCTCAGTTCCACTCCCGATGCTTTCTACCTCCTCCCCCCGGCGGCGCAGGNGGGCTTCAGTTCTTCCCGAACTTCCCTGGCGCGGGTCTTTTCCGCGGGCTGCTCTCCCGTCTCACACTGCTTCAACGCGGTTTTTACCATGGGGTTACGGCCATCTTCAGGAGCCTCCGCTCCACCGTTCACCCCCCTGGGCTGCAGGGCCATCAGCCTCCTCAGGCGCCTCCTCCTCCCCCTCCATTTCCATGATTCCAGTGTCGGCAGCGATGTTCTTCTCAGGTTTCCCAACCCCACACTACCGGTTCCCCTTCTTAAATATGTTTCCCAGAGGCCTTACCACTGTCACTCCCCGCCTAGAGGTGGGTCCGACATTTTGGCGCGCGGGTCCGACATTTTGGGGCAGCGAATTCTTCCAGCAACTTCTTAAAGGGGCCGCCTCTGCAGTCCCCCTCCCCTGCCATCAAGGAAAACCGCGCCACACAAACCCATAACAGACCCAAACAGCAATTCTGTGGGAAATCACTAGAGGGGAGAGAACATTCAATGCAACCTGAGGTCTTTATGGTCCCTTGGAAATGTTTACTATGCTCTTTATCACTTAGCATTTCCAAGGCAAAAAAAGAATTACTACTAAGGCTCAGCCCATGGTTTCCAAAACAGATAAGTTTTCACAACAGGGATGGTGAATTGCTTTGGCTTCCTAGTTCCACAGTTCTTTACCCTCTCTGCAAAAAGGATTTTTCTGTCTTCTTCATAGATTTTACTCCTCCTCTTCTGATCTCCACCCTCTAACATTTCCCTCAATTATTCCCTCCCACCCCCACCCCATCAAATGTAATTCTTGCATCTAGCCATTCTTTTCCAGGGTCTGGAAGAGTCACCGCCAGAGAAGGTGATGATTTCTTCTGACTCCCTTCAGAGTTGAAGACTCCATCTATTTTTTCAATACTGACTTCCAGCCTTGAAGCATTTATTTGCCTCTTGAACTAGCAATTTCTTATCAACTCTTGTGAAATCTCTTTTCTACTTCCTATGTGCTCATGCAGTGTCACTGGCTTTAAGAGGATGTTACAAAGTACTACAGTAACAGTCATAGTAAGAGTCTTACATTTTTTGGTGAGGTTAAGATGAGTCCTTGGAGCTATACCATCTCACACTTTTCCTTTTTCTCCCATTGCATCTCTTATTTACACATTTTTCCCCCTCTGTGAAAACTGGTATAATGTTTTCCTGCAAATGTGTCACTTTCCTGATATAATTTCTGGCATTCCTTTACCTTTTTTCATCTCGCCTATTGTGCTCAGTGTTTATATGCACCCATCTGGAGAGCTGGTTAGGAAGCATGGGCCAAAGTGCCAGAGGTAGAAAGACAACCCTGCCAGTTCTCATTGGCATGAGAGTTACACTACTCTCATCCATATCTCATGATGTCCAGTTGAAATCAAGACCAGAACAAGGATCTCAGGCCAAACTCTAACTAAAAAGAAGCAAAGGTAATATGAAGATGATGCACATCACAGGATATGACTTCTTAACACATCTATCAGCATCCAAATTATTTGTTTCAGATCATTACTATTGTCTACTATTTAAAATCCTTTTGCAATCCTGGATGCTCAGTTGCCTTGGCAGCAGAACATATTATCCCAACACGTACCTGGCTATTAAACCGCGTGCATCTTACCAACCTCTCACTGAATACAGAATGTGCCATCAAAAAGAATGAAATCCCATGATCTGAGGAAACAAGACAGAACAAAAGCTATCCAGTTTACTACAAGGAAAAGAGGAAGAGTTACCTGTTCATGGCAACCTAAACTTTACTCAGTTCTTTCCTTGTGTCTGTATGTAGGGTTTGATTGGACTCTGCGCAAAATTCTTTGCAAGACAAACATTAGAAGAGCTTGTGCCATTACTGTTTCTCGTGATATTTAATTGATAAAGTAATGTCACTGTATTTTAAGGTAGGATTGCAATAAGAAATGTTGTCTAAACAAAGGCAACATTATTAATGAGAAAATATACAAGTAACATTGTTTATACTTTACCTTTTGATTCCCCTATCACAAGGAACAAGAGAAAGGAAGGAGACAGTGACTCTCTTTGAGCTACAGAAGGAACACATATCCCAGATTAGCTTCTCTGAGTGACTTTGCAGCCATATGCAACATCAGAAATAGGAAAGGTGTGACTCCCAGGATTTCGAAAGTGTGCCAGAATTGTACAGGATGGCTAACCAATCACAACCATAGTTTTCATGCTGAAAAAGGTTTGTTATTGTAAAGGCCATTTAATTATTATTTCTGTTTGGTTTTCTTATTTTTGCAGGGAAAGTCTGACTTTAAATGCTCTGGCACAAGGTAAGCATCCTGCTGCTTCCCTCACTGCCAATCATTCCTCAAGGCTAGGCTGCACTTTCCAAGCATCTTTCACCTAACAGATTGGGGGAAAGTGAGGTCATGAGCACCTGTAGCTGCAAGATCCTGGCTGTTAAGGAAATAATGTTAACTGCCCAATTGCCAAGAGATTTATTTCTTAACAAGTGAGTTTCTTTGGCAAATGGTAAGATAGTGGATAAAGAGGCTGAAATACGGGGATCTCCATAAACCCACTACCACCTGCAGCCCATCTGCTTAGCAACTGTGGGCACAGTGAACTAAATGTTTAAAGTTGTATTTAACATATAGTTGAAGAAAAGCAAACTCCTAGTCCTAACATACTAGTCCAAGACCTCCAAATTTCTTTAGGGTTGACCGAACAGGTCACCCTGCCCATGACAATGCCACACGATGCTGTGCACAGCACCAGAACATTTTGCTAAATATACAGAATTTTAGGATTTTTTTTCTTTAAAAGATGGATTTCTGCTGTGAAACTTTCTTCCCCATGAGATAATAAAACCCCAGTGTACTAGTTTTGGTTGGACGTTTCCGTAGTTCAATACTTCTCTGACTTTCTGTGGTGGGTTGACCCTGGCTGGATGCCAGGTGCCCACCAAAGCCACTCTATCACTCCCCTTCCTCAACTGGACAAGGGAGAGAAAATATAACAAAAGGCTCATGCGTTGAGGTAAGGACAGAGAGAAATCACTCACCAATTACCATCATGGGCAAAACAGGCTCGACATGGAGAAAATTAACTTAACTTATTAGCAATCCAATCAGGTAGGGTAATGAGAAATAAAACCAAATCTTAAAACAACTTCCCCCCACCCCTCCCTTCTTCCCGGGCACAACTTTAGTCATGATTTCTCTACCTCCTCCCCTCCAGCAATGCAGGGGGATGGGGAAGGGGGTTGGGTCAGTTCACCGCACATTGCCTCTGCTGCTCCTTCCTCCTCAGGGGCAGGACTTCTCACACTCTTCCCCTTCTCCAGCGTGGGGGTCCCTTCCACGGGCTGCAGTGTTTCAGGCACAGACTGCACTAGTGTGGTTTTTTTCCACAGGGTCACAAATCCTGCCAGCAAACCTGCTCCAGCATGGATTCCTCTCTCCACTGGGCCACAGGTCCTGCCAGGAGCCTGCTCCAGCGCGGGCTTCCCACGGGGTCACAGCCTCCTTCAGGCATCCCCCTGCTCTGGCATGGGGTCCTCCCCGGGCTGCAGGTGGATATCTGCTCCAACATGGACCTCCCTGGGCTGCAGGGGGACAGTCTGCCTCACCATGGTCTTCCTCACGGACTGCAGGGGAATCTCTGCTCCAGTGCCTGGAGCAACTCCTCCGCCTCCTTCTTCACTGACCTGGGGGTCTGCAGAGGTGTTCCTCTCACATGTTCTCACTCCTCCCTCTGGCTGCCATTTCTGAGTCCCCACAACTTTTTTCCCCTTTGTTATGGGTTTGTGTGGCACGGGGGTTTTTTTTTGGTAGCGGGGGAGGGGCTACAGGGGTGGCTCCTGT
>VYZV01043245.1:1087-11879 GCA_013401275.1 Pandion haliaetus | reverse complement strand
AGCAATTTTAAAATGAAAATAAGTAATTTGGAACTTCTTAACATTTGGACTGGCAGAGTAGATATTATTCAAGTTTTTGATAAACCACTTCACCACCTTTCCATCTACTCATGTAGTATCTGTGGAGGAAGACTGGTGAAGGAGCCATTGGGATCAGGCTTATACAGAATTTGACTTCCTGTACCAAAATACCACTCCGTTAATTTCTTTGAAAAGTCGCTATCGCCATGTGTACACTGCAGCAAACAAATGGCAATAATACGTCACTGGTATGGTAATAATACTAATATTTATGTTCTGGATGACAGGACACTGGTTTGGAAATTTAGGAGCCTTGGAATTGCCTTCCCAGCTCTCCTGCCAGATAACTGTGAACCCTGGAAAGGCCATTCTGTACTATGAAGCAGCTGTTTTCCCAGCTTCAAAAGACTTTCCTTTTTTTTGGAAGTCTTGTCTGGTTAATCTGTAAATTCTCCAGGGTGGAGACTGTCTTGTTATGCACAGAAAGGGGTCCTGATCTCACAGGACCTCCATGTTTTGCCGTAATACAAATAACATTAATCTCATACATATTTGCCCCTGTTTAACCTGGTTATGTGTATGGGCAAAGCATCTCATTTGGTGAGCACATTTTGAAAATGAGAGTTATTTCCTGAATTGCTTTCAGCTGATGATTTAAATCCATTTTATGGTCACTTAATGATAAAAAGTGAGCTTCATTTACAAAACAGAATTGTTTCGCAGTTGGGCTAATGCATCTGGTTTATGAACATTAATTTCCAAAATATTTATAGTTTGCTCCAGTGGCACAACCTGGTGTGGTCAACATACTGTCCCCAGGACTGTAAAAATTCAAGAGATGCATAAAAATATTTTGACATAGTAATACTGACAACACCCAACTATACCTTTTCAAAAGGCATTTCTACAGTTTAATGTATACAGTCCTGTTTCATGAAAAGTTAAACGTTTGATTTTGCTGTAATGGTCTGTTTGAGTCACTTGGCTCTGTCATATTAGTAAGACCTCATAAATCACTTGGATATAACTCAGAAATTTCCAAGTTGTGGTAGCAAAGACAAATGGTATATAAAACACTTCAAAGTGTCATGCAAAAGCAACTCTAAACTTTCTGTGGGAACTTCCTTCCTCATCTGATGTTAATCCTTTGTGTAGAGAGTGAGCACCAGAGGACCAGCAGTGACTTGCCTCTGTTTTCAGCATCAGATGTCACTTCTCCAGCCAGCTCCACTCAAAACATCCCAGAATCAAAACTTAGGCTTCCTGTTCCAGATGCAGAAACAAATCCAAGACGTGATGAGCTTGGCATTCATGTGACAGAGAAAAGCACTAGTTGCTGCATTGAGTGTGAACAGAGATCTGAGAGGAAGGTGCATTTAGAGTCCAAATGTTGGAGTCTATGATTAGCAGATAGGGATCCAAGGATGGAGATCTCCATAGAAAAGGGAACAAAGCTGACCAAAGGTTGTAAGAGGAGCTATACAATGTCACATATATGTTTTTGCATGTGTGTTCATGAGCAGAACATAATAGCTCCTCTCGAGTAATTTTTGTCATTTGGGCCAAGTTGTTTAGAAAAAACACACAAAAAAAATCCATACAAAAGCAAGGAGCTTGAAAGCATCATTCAGGCACCATAGGGCCTAGAGAGTACATAAATTCTCTACTCATTATTTCTGAAAAATTTGCTGCTGCCCTCTTACCACCTTATGCTGATTGTCTTCCAAAATAAGAAATATCCCTGACTGTTTAGCATAGAAAGGAAAAGACAGTGTTAAAGCATAAGTGATGAAATAGCAGACAAAGTTGATGCCAGGGGCAGGCTGGTGTAAGTGTTCCCTATAATTATAAAATTATACAAAAGAGGACTTCCTAATTTGGAACTGATTATTTTTTGACTTGATAAAACTACAGGGATAATTCATTCATTGCCCTTTTCTGCTCCCTTTAATTAGGTATTTTTGACAAGTCCCTTCTTCAGCATCAAAGTTGTTATGAAGCAGGCGTAAGACAAGCTTTTTTTCTCTGAATCATTTTAGATAATAATGGCAGGATATCGAAAACATTTCCTCAGTGGGGGAAAACTTTCTGCATCTTCTGAGCATGCCAACCTATACAAAACTGCTGCATAAAGGTAAAGCAAAGTTAAAGCAAACTGAAGTCCCTACATGTTTCGCTAGATGCAAAAGCAAAAAGTGACATAATACTTCTGGGTCGTCCTAGTACCTTCAGCACAGTGGTGTCCTACAGAATCTCTGGCATTGTAGTATCAGTTGTCCCAAGCATAACTATTAGCTGCCTTCCTCATCTTGACCAAATCCAGTCCCACATCTCGTTCTTGTCATAATGGTGCCTTGTCTACCAGATTCTGGGAACTGGAAAGAGGGTAGTTGTTGGTAATTAACACAAAAGGAATATCTGGGTTCAGAGAAATAAGACTTACAAAAAATTAGCTAAGGGTAGATCAGCTTGCTTCTTGATACTTTACCTGTCTATTCATTTTACAATAAGCACACATTAGGTAAATTGTATAAACAGGCCCTGGAGCAAAAACAGAGGGATCCCCACTCCAGGACGGAACCTCAAGAGATTCTGGCTCACCCCAGCTCTCTTCCTTTAAAAGTCTTGCACACCTTCCTGCATCCTCTGTAAATGTAGATGTCACCTCCTCCCCCTTTTCCGCCGCCGCCTCCTCCTCCTCCTCCTCCTGGCATTTTGTAGAAAATGCCTATCATCTGCTCTTTTTTATGCTGAAGATCAGTGTTTTCATTGTGTTAGGCACATTTTGAATGTGCTTATCACATTGGGCCCCTAAGGGATGTGAGGTGGTGGAAAGCTTTGTTGATGGGTCCTGGGCACACCTGGCGATCATATGCTGAGCCCTGCCAAAGTACTGGCAGCTTTAGGGACTGCACAGAGCGAGCCAAGCATGGTGGGAATTATTTAGTGAAAACATAGATGTCAGTGGATTTTCAAAGATCTAAATATTTATGGAGACTTATTTATTTATTCGCTGCAGGTGACCTGAAAACCAAATGATCCAGTGAATGACTAAATACTAATGACAGACCTGGGAGTCACACCTAGGTATCCAGAGCATCCCATTTAGTGCTTAATCACAAGTATTTTCACCCATCAAGTGGGTCTTAAGGTTTGCACCTGCATTGCCGAATTGCAAGTCTCCTCTCTTTTGACTTGACAAATGTCTAATAAAAAAATGTGTGTGAGGAAACAGACTGAGTCTGATGCTCATATTGAGGGTGTGTCCTTTTTCTCTGGTGTTAATTTTCCATTGTTTAATTCAATCTAAAGCAGGCAGGAACACTTGGGGTCCCCGAGTAAAATTAGTCAAAATTCTAAAAATGGACGAAGTGACTGAAATAACTTCTTCCTGAACAAACAAATGAAAAACAATTTGATGAAATTATAAAGATATAAGATACCTATCTGCTTGCTTTCTAACTTGCTTTGGGTTTAAAGGAGACATTTTTAATATTGCTGAATGTTGGCACTGAAAAATGGGTAATGAGAGGAAGAGCAATGCTGATATTAGCTTCCTTTTTTTATATATAATCAATTATTTCAGTGGAAAAATGCCTGCTCATGTGTTCCCCACTAGTTCTGTTTGTGCTATTAAGACTAGAGGAAATATTGTCACAAACAAGTGTCAGAAATGTTGCATGGGTTTATAGCAAGGAGTAATTAGTTCAGGTATCTACAGCAATATGCAATGCTCTATGGTATACAAGAGCAAAGTGTCATTATGATTATTGCTAGAAACAATGCAACATTTTCAAATACAAACAAGCTCCCCAAAGGTCTGAAACTCCAATCCAGCTTCTCAAATTCAAAGTCAGTGAGTGATAATGCCAAAGTATAGCTGAAGGAAACAAACACTGGATTTACAGAACATAGCCTGACTTTGCTTTCTTTGTCTTTCAAATTCTGTCCAAACTAAATCATTATGGTTTTCCTCATTCTCAGCTGTTTATCATTAAAAGAATGAGTTCCAAATGCTTTCAAAGTATTAAATGCGGGGTTTGTTTAAACATTTAATTGTACTTATTTATGTATAAAGACTTGATCAGGGAAGGGTAAAAATATCCCCAAAGTAACTCTAAATCTCAAAGTATACACAAATTAAAGCTCAATATTATTCCACTGGTAAGGTTGTTCTGGAGAATTGCATGGACTTCATTACAAGGTAGTCAAGAGTCATAATTAGAATCTACTGAATAAGAAAAATCTAGGAAAATTTGTACTGTCCTTTTTCTTATGATCCCAAAGAAACTCAGACTCAAATATTAACCTGCTGCAAATTAGAAGCACACTAAGCACATCAGTGGAACTGAAAATAAAATTGGGCCTGCATAGGTTAGTCCACTGCTAATAATCCTGCACTACAAAGCCCAATCTTTTTCCTCAGTAACTCTCTCAATGTAAAACAAGGTGTTCTTCGTACACTGGAACTAACGAGGCCTTCCCTGCAGTTTGGTGTCCTGCCTCTCTCCACTGGTCCACACCATAATGTGGTGTGGAACCATCGCAGTGTAACTTCTTTCCTTCAGTACCACCAAGGTCCCCACATACCCAAAGTCCTCTACCACCCCTCCAAGCAAGGACCATTCATGCTGCGATGGTGCTACTGACCAACCCCTCATTAACTCATCTGGTTGGACATACAGTGGTAACCACTGAATTTGTATTTTTGCTGAAACGAAGCCTTTCTTCTCTACCTGTTGTCTGAGGAATTTCATATTCTGAGACCTCACTAACCTGCCAAATTGGCCAATGAGTTTTAAAGTTACTAGAGAAGTACATAAATCAGGGCAGTTATATAAGCCCTGTATCTTGGATTAATCAGACTCGAAGCACTAGAACTCCATCAACTTTTCAGCAGATTTTAAACTCAGAAATTCCTGGCCACATATCATAGTTTTTATTTAGCTAGGAAGGTGCCCTAGGATCAGCTCTTACCCACTTAAAAGTGTCATTATGAAACTACCAGCTTGGATGACACTGAGGATTGAAATACAGACCTCTGCATTTTCAATAAAGGCTCTGTTTTGTAAGTGTGCTTTGTATTAGATTTTCACCTTCTGTGGATTACAAAAAAAAAGGGAGACCCAATACAAACTGCTGAATTTTGAGTCATTTGGTATGTGTTACGAGGTTCCATTTTTCATCCTATTTCCTTGGGTTGGTTATACCAAAACACCTCATGTGGTGAGGACTTATGGCTTACAATGAGCTCCCACTACAGATCGCCTTGTCAGTGAATCTCCAGCTACCTGCTAAGGACAGGTTTAAGCTCACTTTCCAAGAAAATACAACATTTGCTTAATCAAATTCAAGGTTATGACCTGAAAAGCATCCCCAAATGGAGTGGGTTCACAATTGCTGTTAAAAGGAAAGCAAATGATATTTATAGGCCATGAGAAATCAACATGCAAACTCGAGTTCTTAACTTTCAGGGGAATTTCTGAGAAACTTTCTGGTGATTTCAACTTTGATTATGAAAATCACACTTATATATTAATTGCAATTAATTAATTAAGAATATTTGGAATTTGCCTTAAGGGAAAAAATTAATAATAATTTAATAAATGCTCATTCATCAAGAATCACAGAAAATATTTGAAAATTAGAAAAAGAAAGCTTGAAAAAAAAAATCACTGTACAGATACTTGGAACAATACTATGGGTTTTTTTCCAGAAAAGGCAAAATGATTCAGTGTTAAATTTTGTCTCACCAGAAACCTCTATAAAAATTTTTCTATTATTATTTTCTAGTATTTTTTACAAGACCTTTCACTGTGCTAAAAATTTTCCTCAACAGTGAGTTAACCTAGAATGAGGAATCACTGAAAACTATTCTTTGATTTGTATAACAAACAACCTGAACTTTAAAAATCTACAAAATATAAATTAGCCTTGGTTTTTGAAGCTGTCATATTCCTATAAGATTTGGTATCTTGTATCTAAATCCAGCACATATTCCCTGATTTAGTAATTTCAGGGTATCCACTGGGTAGGTACATGTTTAATGAAGACACTCATTTTGCTATTTAACTTTTTTCTGCCCCTAAGAGTAAAAATTTGCCCAGTGTCTCATGTTTTGCACTCTTGCATTTTAGGACATTACTTTCTTAAATTTCATTCGATGTCTCTTTAGAATAATTTCTGCTCTATTATATAAATGAATAAAGCACCAAAAAAGACAGATGGCTTTGAGTGAAGTTTTTTGGTTATTTTGATTCTGAGAAGCTAAGTACAATTTTCAAATCCATCTTTGTTCCATTTACAAAGATATATAACTACAATAAGAGGACATTAGGGCTTTTTGGTTTTTTAATCAAACTTTGTCCGTGAGGGTGGAATTCATTGCACTAAATTTTAGGCATCTTAAAATTAGACACTAAAGTCTGAACTACTCAACGTAGGCAGGATGTTCATTGGTAGCCAATTAATGGAATAGATGCTTCCAAGGGTGATTCATCTGAGTTACCTGTTTTAGACTGAAATGTCTCTTGGATGCCTTTTCCCTCCACTGACTGCAAAGAGAACTGCTCTGTCTTAGATGGCAAGCTTTTAAGCACTAGATGACTCCTATGTTTCATCAGCTAGATAAGTCTTTCAAAAATTACCTTGCTGACCCAGCTTCTCTAACTTTCAGGGTGGGAATTTTAAAAGTTCTGGCTGACTTCACAGTGATGATGGTAGAAAATCTCCTGCTAATCTCAGCAGAGAAGTGTCAGGACAAGATTATTTTTGAGACAACGTAATTTACGCGTTCTTCTGCATGTAACTGATGTGGGTTTTTCTTTCTATTTAATTTGAAACAATGTATAATCTGTGTGAAAATCAATTCACTGAGTTACTTAAAGCATAAAAACATTGTAAAATGCACTGTTTGTATTTTGACTCAGTTCTTCATTCTGACTTCTACAGATGAAAACACACCTGAGCAGACACTTAGGTGTTACTAGAAACTCAGTGAACACTTTACTGGCTGGATCCTCTATTACTCAGTGAATTGAGGTGCCATTTCTATCAGTGATCCTATGTATAAAATGCTCTCTATACAGAATGATTTTATTTTCTTCCTAGCTTTCACAGGTACAGATGCCTACGCAAATAGAGAAAGATACCCAGGGAAAGACACCCAGCCTCACCTCACCTCCATACCCAGTAAGACCATGGAACAGATCCTCTTGGAAGATGTGTAAAAACATATGGAAGACAGGGAGATGATCAGAGACAGCCAACATGGCCTGAACAAGGGCAAATCATCCCTGACTAATCCAGGGGCTTTCTATGATGGAGTGATGCATTGGGTTTGCATGGCAAGGTTTTGGTAGCGGAGGGACTACATGGTGGGCTTCTGTGAGAAGCTGCTAGAAGCTTCCCCCATGTCCGACAGAGCCAATGCCAGNCCAAAGCCAGTGTGGTTCAAGAGCGGCCCCGCCGCTGGCCAAGGCCAAGCCCACCAGCAATGGTGGTACCGCCTCTGGGAGAACAGATTTAAGAAGGGGAATAAAACACCCCTGCATAACACTAGCAGCAGTCAGAGTGAGAACACGTGAGAGCAACATCCCTGCAGACCCCCAGGTCAGGGAAGAAGGAGAGGGAGGAGGTGCTCCATGCACCTTGATAGACTTGAGAAGTAGACCCATGTGAACCTCATGAAGTTCAATAAGGCTAAGTGCAATGTCCTACACCTGGTTCAGGGCAAGCCTCAATTATCAATACAGAGTGAGGGATTAATTGATTGAGAGCAGCCCTGTGGAGAAGGACTTGGGAATACCAGCGGATGAAAAAATTGGACAGGAGCCAGGAATGTGTGCTTGTAGTGCAGAAAGCCAATCATATCCTGGACTGCACCAAAAGAAATGTGGTCAGCAGGTTAAGGGAGTTGATTCTGCACCGCTAATCCACCGTGGTGAGACCCCATCTGCAGTACTGTGTTCAGCTCTGGGGCCAGCACAGGAAACACATGGACCTATTGGAGTGTGTCCAGAGGAGAGCCACAGAGCCACGAAGATGATCAGAGGGCTGGAACACCTCTCTGTGAAGAAAGGCTGAGAGAGTTGTGCTTGTTCAACCTGGAGAAGAAAAGGCTCTGGGGAGACCTTATTGTGGTCTTTCAGTACTTAAAAGGGGCTTATAAGAAAGAGAGAGACTTTTCACCAAGGCCAGTAGTGACAGGACAAGGGACAATGGTTTTAAAATGAAAGAGGGTAGATTTAGATTGAATATAAGGAGGAAATATTTTATGATGAGGGTAGTGAGACAATGGAACAGGTTGCTTAGAGAAGTTGTGGATGCCCCATCAGGGTCAAGGCCAGGTTGATGGGGCTTTGAACAACCCGATCTAGTGAAAGATGTCCCTGCTCATGGCAAGGGGGTCAGACTAGATGATCTTGAAATGTCTCTTTTAACTCAAACCATTCTGTGATTCTATGATTCTGTGAATTCCTTTGACATCTGTCAGATTTTCAGGTGAGGCCCCACATTGCCACATTTGAATACAACAGAAGCAGTCATGAAGTTATCCTACTGTAAACAGATGAGCATTTTCCTATTTTACAGGTGGAATATTTGAGAGCCATGGAAATTAAAAGAGTCTTCAAAGAGATGTAATGAAGTGTGGCTATTGAACCCACTGAAACATTTAGGTGTCAATGTTAAATCAAATTATTTCCACCTTATTCCAGTCTTTTCTAGAGAGTTTAAAAATTATTAAGACACCAGTGAAACTCACACTGCCCTCAAATCAGATTTCTTAAAATTGGCTCATAAACAGGTCTTCAGTGTGGTTAGTGAGGAGAGAGAGAGAGAGAGTGTATGCTCCTCCATTACTTTGTTTCCAGTCTCTGTTTATATTTCTCTTCACCTCATCATGGGAAAACATCTGAGGCATCAGACATGTCTTTACCTCTTGTCACCACATTGATCACTCTTTTTTTCTACAAATATTCAGTTGAGTCTCCTTTAGTTCATTTCCCCAAACTGCATTTGTGTAATGCCTGAGTAATAAAAGTCAGCAGAATGACTAGATGGAATTTCATCCTTTTGCATTATCATTGAAAAAGACATTACTATTCCCCTATCAAAAATATCCATCAACCTAATTACATCCCTTTTCTTCACCAGGTTTTAAAATAGGATACCTAAGTATGATAGGCAATGTAGAGTTATTATTTAATGACCACAGGGGAGATATATTTTGATTCATTTTCTTACATTTTAAAAATTTATGACAAACATAAAACCCTGTTATAGCAGCTGGATCATTTGTAATGGTCATAATTTTATTTAAATCATATATAGATAAAACATTATGTACATTTTAAAACATTATGCCATTCTGAACCACTGGGGGACACAGTCTGGTATATTAGAAATAAAGTAGATGGTAAGCATAATCTTAGCTGAAAAATAGGTGAACTTTGAAACTTGGCATCTAAAATGGATTTTTTTTTTAGCCTTTTTTGATGTAATTTTTTTACCAGTTTTAATAATCTTTCTGGAAATTACTACTTTTTCCCAGTTTAGCTTAAAAGTTTTAATACTGATTTTTTCACTAGCCTTGTAATATGACCTTGCTGTGCCTGGTTCCTTCCCCACCTATTTTGTTTGCCTCACCATTTAAGACTGAAGAAGAAAACAAAGCCAATAAGNTGAGAGCAACTCATTTAATTCACTCCAGACCAGGGGAAAGTCTTTATATTAAACTGGAATTGCAACACTCCTATCCACTTTGTGGGCATCCTAACAAATTTCAAACCAAACCCAGATGGTTTCTCTTTGTTTGAAAATTATGTGAATAAATTCTCCTCTGTTGCAAAAAAAGTTGGTCCAGGGTAGTAAAAAGAAAAGTAAAAAAATGCAGAAATCATTTTAAAGCATAAAAGACATTTATCCTGGAATTTTCCTATAAATAAGCATGGTGGATTTGTTTCCCTCTCCAAATTGCAGTTTAATAGCTCAGTGCTGTTTAAATCGTTGATACTAATGCCTGCTCTTTTGCTAGAGAGTTGCAGTTCCAACTATTTTTTATACTTAGTGCTTATTAAAAAGAAAAGTAAAGCAGAAAATGAAGAGGGATTTACAAATTTTCTTCTCAAGATACTTGAATTTCTACCTTAAAATAACCAGTTGCAGGTGTACATGGAAGGGAAATAAACACATACAAGGAAACTATGTCCTATCAGAATCTTTCAGGATTTATAGGAGAGCTATCTCACTGGAAAAATATTATTCCTCTGTTTCATCAAATTAGGCATTGGCTCCCTATGGTTAAAAAGATCTTCTTTGCAAAAATCTCTAGAAAAAACTAGGTTTTATTTTCTGGGCCTTGACTGATATAAAATGATGTAACAACCTGACACTCCTTATAGCCATGCCCATCTTCATCAGCTGAGGATCAGGCCCACATTTTTAATATTTTTAAAATATACTCTCTGAAATCTTTTACAATGTTTTCACATGGGGAACAGCTGCCAGTAACCACTACTGGAAGCTGCAGGAAGCTCTTAAATGAAAAGAAATTAGTCATGTTAAGGGCAGGAACCAATGGAACTGAATGGGAGGTAGTTTGAATGAGTCATAAACTGACAATTTCCATATGTTTATTAATGCACCCATGTGAGGCAAGTAAGTGTTTGAGCTATCTAATTCTGACTTGGATAAAGTATTGTCTTCCCTTATAGGCTGTATTAGGCAATTCTGTAATGCCATGGAAGCTGGCACGGCGACCTCCTTGAAA
>VYZV01043243.1:0-14973 GCA_013401275.1 Pandion haliaetus | reverse complement strand
CTCCGGCTGGGAGAGGCGGCTTGTGCCTTTCAGGATACAGACCCGGAAAAAGAGGTGGGAAAGTGAAATTCGGACGGCTAGAAAATGAGCCAAAAGCTTGCAGCGGCAGCAGGGGAGAGACTTGCTCGATACTGTCCCAGAGGCATCTGCTTCTATGGACTTTTCCTGCTTCTCCCCTCCAATAACCTGGGGTTTGCGCACTCGGCAGTGACACTGCACACGCGTGTCCCTGAACCTGCTGAGCACCAGCATCTTCATCCCCTCGACCTCTTCCAGTTCAGCGACGATGGCTTCAGAAGACAGAATGTTGTCTCTGCAGGCTGTGAGAGGGTGCACACGTATGCTGCCGAGAAGCCACTTAGACAAATGACACTAGATTTGGAAAACGCTCACCTTCTCATCAGTGTGTCACCCTTGTTCCTGCTCTCCCAGTGGGTAGGAAGGAAAGCAGTACCAGAAGTTTGCCTTTGTATGTCCTCATCCCAAATTGTCTTGTCTTAGGTCTCACCTTTGCGCGGTGGGACAGAGACCCACTGGCATCCATCACACCACACAGCAACAGAAAAGGTCAAACCTCATTTGGAAAAGCGGAGCAGAGAATGGGAACACCAAAGTGAAATGCCCCAAGGCCCACAGGGCACCTGTGTGGTGTTGAACGGGCAGGAGAGGGCAACCTGCACCTACTAACCTGCTGCATTTAAAGCCAGTAAAAAGACAAGGGTCAAAGTACTGTGGTGGGAATTCAGGCAGGAACTGTGGCTCACTAATTACAATGGTATTGATGAGCCAGGAACAGTTGAGTTTCAGCAATATGATTATTCAGATGAAGAGCTGGGGAATAAAGACACAGGAAGGAGGTCAAACTATGGTGCTCTGAGACAGGAATTGTGAACGTTAGTGAGGACAGAAGAGGTCCAGGTGGGCACCGAAATGGGGTAACTGGGCTATGCTTAGGGTTGCTGCTGCTGCTGAGGCAGTGAACCCATTTCTCATACCATGCAGATGGACACCTGAATAGCTGGACTGCAGGGGATGAGGTGAGTGTGTCTCAGGTGCAAAAGTTTCACTTCATATAAATGAAGTGGCCTTTGTTAAGTGAGGAGCGGGCGTGGCAAAGACAGAAGTTCATTTGATCATGCATAGTCATAGAATCATTTAGGTTGGAAAAGACCTTTAAGATCAAGTCCAACCATCAACCATGCCCACTAAACCATGTCATGAAGTGCCCTGTCTACATGCTTTTTGAATACCTCCAGGGATGATGACTCCACCACTTCCCTGGGCAGCCTGTTCCAATGCCTGACAACCCTTTCAGTGAAGAAATTTTTCCTAATATCCAATCTAACCCTCCCCTGCTGCAACTTGAGGCCATTTCCTCTCGTTCTATCACCAGCCACCTGACAGAAGGGACCAGCACCCACCTCACTACAACCTCCTTTCACGTAGTTGGAGAGAGTGATAAGGTCTCCCCTCAGCCTCCTTTTCTCCAGGCTAAATAACCCCAGTGCCCTCAGCTGCTCCTTATAAGACTTGTGCTCTAGACCATTTACCAGCTTTGTTGCCCTTCTCTGGACACGCTCCAGCACCTCAGTGTCTTTCCTGTAGTGAAGGGCCCAAAACTGAACACCGTACTCGAGGTGCGGCCTCACCAGTGCCGAGCACAGGGGGACGATCACTTCCCTGCTCCTGCTGGCCACACTGTTTCTGATACAGGCCAGGATGCCGTTGGCCTTCTTGGCCACCTGGGCACACTGCTGGCTCATATTTGGCCAACTGTCAACCAGCACCCCCAGGTCCTTTTCTGCCGCGCAGCTTTCCAGTCACAGAGGAGGTGCAGCAGTGAAGTTTATATGCCTGCCCCAATGGGTATTAAATGATTTCACATGGAGTAGCATCAACAAATCATTCAGTATTTATTGGCAAAGAAGCTTCTCCCTGAATCTCCCAGCTCGGTGCCGAAACTGCTGACCTAAAATAGTCACTTTCTTACTATTTCTCTCTGGCCAATGAATATTTAGTTATTTCCACAAAATGAGTTTCTACATGACAGACCTAGATAATCACCTCCAAGTATGCTCTTGGGCTAGTGGCAGTGGTAAACTGTTCCTGCTCAAATCCTTCCCCCAAACTGGGCAGAGGGAGATTTGAAGGCAGGCCTGCCACATCACAGCAGACTACAGTAAGCACCAGGGTATTCAGTTCCCTTTTTAAAAATGTGTTGCACAGGAAAGAGCTGACAAGACTTTGACACCTAAATGCACAAAGGGTAGCACAGCTCAAGATCCTATTTACCTCTGTTTCTGAATGGCATCGGGCTTGAGCTCCGTTTCCTCTCCCCTGATTTCCTCCTGGTTCATTTAGACTTCATGGAGCCTACTCTTAAGTGCCTAAACCTTCCTACCTGTAACTTCATGCCCAACTCAGAGCTGCAGGTCCCAGAAACTGGCAAGGTAATTGAGTGTTGGGTCTTATAATACTGTGCCTAGGAAAACTGAATTTATACTACAGGTGGTTTTGAACACATTAAATAGGTTATTGGTAGTTAATAACATTCTGTCTAAGCAGTCCTTTTATTTAGTCCACTTTGACCAACAAGATAATCTCACATCAGCTGCATTTATGTACATTTGGTAAATACTTGACATTTCACAGCTCAGCTGTCCCTGGAAAAAATGGCCTGTGTGGGACAGAAATAATCCTTATAATACTGTGAGAAGACAACTGGCCCCATATTCCTAGTGATCACTGAATACGTGTTGCTGCTGCAACAAGGCTTCTAGCTCCTAACTGGCTTGTAACCTTCACTCATGCACAAACCATTTTCCTCTTTTTATCCTTCTCTTTGCACTGTTTAAAACAAATCTTTGCTTTGTAGTCAGTGGCTGTCTGCACTGTTGTACTGGTTTGGGCTGCGATGGAGTTCATTTTCTTTATAGTAGCTAGTATGGGGCTATGTTTCAGATTTGTGCTGAAAACAGTGTTGTTAACGCAGGGATGTTTTAGCTATTGCTGAGCAATGATTGCACAGAGTCAAGACCTTTTCTGCTCCTCACTCCACCCCACTAGTGAGTAGGCTGGGGGTGCACAAGAAGTTAGGAGGGGACACAGCTGGGACAACTGACCCCAAGTGACCAAAGAGATACTCCAGACCATAGGACGTCATGCTCAGCATAGAAAGCTGGGGGACAAAGAAGGAAGGAGAGGACGCTGGGAGTGATGGTGTTTATCTTCCCAAGTAACTGTTACACGTGATGGAGCCCTGCTTTCCTGGAGATGGCCGAACACTGCCTGCCGATGGGAAGTGGTGAATGAATTCCTTGTTTTGCTTTGCTTGCGCATGCAGCTTTTACTTTACCTATAAAACTGTCTTAATCTCAAACCCATGAGTTTTCTCACTTTTACCCTTCCAATTCTCTCCCCCATCCTGCTGGGGAGGAGTGAGAGAGTGGCTGTGTGGAGCTTAGCTGCCAGCTGGGCTTAAAGCACAACTGTGCAGAGAAGTTTCTGTTAAACATTTACTCATCCTAAAATATTGCATAGTAGTTCAATGATTTGAAAGACATTGCAGAAAAGTCATCAGTTGCAACCCTGAACTTGAATCTTACAGTAATGCTTTTGTGGTCTGCAGCAAAGCAAATAATCCTGGAAATCTAAACATTGGAATGTTGTGTTCAGTGTAGCTATCACAGAAGTATGATCAAAGAGATTTCTCAGTAACCTAACGATTAACTTAACTGATTTAATTTTAAGGTGAAGAACCCTGAAGAAAACCCAATCCACGTCTATTATTTACCGAAAGAAAATAATTCAGCAAATTAAGGCATAGGTTTTTAAGAAATGGACGACTGAAGTTTGGAACATTCAGAAGACCTCGAGGACATCTTCTAAAAGTCATTATAATGAAGACACAATCAAAGTTGCCCGAGACACACACACTCACCCACCTCCCCCGGAACACTCCATTGTTACCTCCCAGCATAAAACGTTATTAATTTCTGTCTTCTGCTGTAATTATCCCATCTTACTCTTATCCTCTCTTTGCTTCCATTTTCACATCCTTCCTACCATATCCTATTTCTGAAAAGCACTTCTATCATCACTCAGTCTTCAGCTTTTTCTTAACCCAAAGATTCTTACTGGCATTAACCTTCAAATAAAAGTTGGTGAAGCAGAGATGTATCTCAAATTCAGGAGGTGCAGACAAATAGGCTTTGGGACAAACAATAAAAATGTTTTGTGAAGGAAACCAGAGGAAACTGATGAGCAGCAGGGAGAAAGCTCAGCTAGTGAAGATGCATTATTAATCATATTTTCCATTTTTGACAACTTTCCTCCAAGGAAGAAAGAGTGGATCATGAAATAGATTTTCAACGCAAGAAAATTAACAGGAAGGGTACCACTGACTTTCAGTAATGCTGGATAAAGCACTTGGTTTTGGAGAATCGGTGTAAAGATGTGTCAGTTTGAGGTGAACTCTGGATTTGCAGAAGGGAACAAATGGTTATCTTTTCCCCTACTCAGAAAGTCAAAAGGACTTTTGAATATAGGAACTGCAGAGAAATGCCTACTGAGTAAAGAATCCATAATGCCTGATCACCTGGGATTTACTTTCACACCCCTCTTTTCTGCAGTGAGAATTTAATACATGTAATTGCACCTGGAAAGTCTTCGTAATTGTAAGAACAGTCAGGTGCCCCTTGTCAAAACTTCACAACTAGTGTTCTGAACAATCTGGTGCTGACTACTTTCATGAGACGGATTTGCAGACACAAACAAGTGGTGATGTTTTAAAATCTTCTCTCTAAAGGCTTCTTCAATTGTAAATGCTTTCCAAAACTAGTAAGTACACCCTATTGGTTTCCTATAATAAAATAAGATTCAAAAAAATATTATGAAAGGAGTTGAATCCTGTAGTTCCACATCATCTGTACAATTATAAATATGCTCTCCTTAGTGTAAAGTACTGGGCCACATCCAAGCTCCTAGTGCCAGTCTTTCCCCAAATACATTGGAAGTGATGCTGCAGCCCATTAGCACACAGCCTTGGGCACCACATCTGTGACATGAAGGCAGGCAGCCAAAGCTGTTGCACGTGCTGAAGACCATCCTCCTTTTTAAAGCAACAATAGGTAGTGACTGTTCTTTCACATTTTCATAAGGCTAAATGCCTCTTACTCCTTGAACTTGCTCAACACAAATGACGGATCACAGACAGCACAACCAAGGAAGAGAAAAGACCAGGTAGAGAGGCATCTAAGAAACCCTAATAGTATGCTCTTTTCACTATTCATTTCCCATAGTGGCTTAATAAGAGTCCAATAAAATGGCCACCTTCTAAAAATCTGTGAGACCATAAAGGCAGTTCAACTCAGGCATTTAAGTTCTAGGTCTCAGGACGTTCTGGGGGAAAAAAGACTCATCAGATCTGTCAGTTGCTTCCTGGTGGATAATCTCAGCCAAAGCAAGCCAGTTCATAGGTGGGATTTTTCCAGTCTCCAAGAAACATAACCACAAAAACACAGAGATTAGCTTCCGTTGGAAACTGTTACTTTTACTAATGCATTATCTAGAAAAAACCTGCAAATTATATTGTTTTGGCCAATTCTCAAACTCAATCTCTCTTTTGAAGGAGCATGAAGTCAGAATTGTAACTATTGCCCAACATACCAGCCAGACAAAGCAAAGCTGCCACACCACTGCAGAAATGTCTGTTTGTGACCTTCCTCACTATCCTGTATATTGCTCCTGCCATTGTTTCTCATCTGGTGCACCAGAACCACTTCCTCTAACTGTGGCTGTCAAAGGTCCTTCTTAACTGACCATAGGAAGGATGACAGGTTTAAAACACTAAATTTTACCAATTGTTCTTGCTCAGTTTTCTACACCTGGAGGAGCAGCTAGAAATTATGTCCACATTTCTGTTGGCATACCTTTAAATACATGACTATTTGGTTGCAAAGCTATGAATACAATTCTACTAATTATTCTGCCTTACCTCTGTAACACCACAAGTCAACACTGCTGTGACAAAATCTGAGATTTCTCCTCTAGATTCAGGTACCTACCCCTGTTAGGTAGTATCTACAACATAGCCTTATTTCAGGCATCTTTTCCTTAGTCCTTAAAACAAGCTTATTCCTTTGTCCTTTACATTTTGCATAAGAAACCATTATTTGTTAGGAAGGCCACCCTGAACCAGAACTCCTCATTTACTTCTCTTATACATTCCTGATTTTGACATGTCCTACCCATTTTGACTTTTTTTTTTTTGGGGGGGGACACACATCCAATTGCTTATCCTTAATTTGTGCCCGGATATTCACAGAGATTAGCTACATTTTGTTAATGCTGGCTTTCCCCAAATGCCCTTTCTCAAAGTGCAATTAGGAAGCACTAACCTACATTGCTTTTAGAGCTACTTCTCTCCTTTCCTCCATCAGTGATGGAGGAAGTCTTGTCTACCTGAATTGTTAGATAATATTTCAATTTAGCAAATACTACATTCTCTTCCCCCAAATTACTATTCACCAGATAGACCATAGTGTGGTACTGGATCTGAATGGAAACCTCAACTGGGCAAATATATTGACATGAAAGGAATGTTGTGCTCTAACACTTCTCTATATCAAGTCCAATAATTATGGACTTTGATGAAGGAAAGCTACATACAGGTAGTTAAATCCCAAGAGAGGATAGAAGGAAAAGTTTTAACTATCAATCTGCTTACCTCTCCATATTTTCAATGACTTGGCAAAGGGACAAGACAAACTTCTCCCTTGTCCTTTCAGAACATATCCCATTTTGGGCAACTGAATTGTAGCTGATGTCCAGGAGGAGTTCAGTTACCAACTGCTTATTTTCAGAAACCCACGGGTGAGTAAGAAAAGAGACACAGCCAAAACCACCCCACAAACCAACAGAACACACTCCACAAAAAGCCTCATCACAACTACACAGAGATCAAAGCTGTTGACTTAAAACAAGATTTATGGGAAATGTGCAGTACTTCCTCAGGACAACTGCAGCAGTCGAATAGCTGCAGGAAAATGAAGTGGAACACAAGATACTGTAACTAATCCCAGCATCCTCTCCAAGAACCTCTTTTGAAAGCAATACTTGCTGAACTTTTACTGAAAATGGACTTGACTTTGGAAACAAGCCCTTGCAGCACTGGAAGCTCAGTCAGCCCCCTTAATGTTTCAATGCAAATCAAATGACAAGAAAAGTATGATATATGAAAAGGAACAATGACAAAGTACTTCCATGCTTAGAAAGCTTTACCCAAGGAGAAAACTCACCTCACAATAACCTACATTCTTCAAAGCTTTCAGATGAAAGTGATTTATTACAGAAAGTAAGATAATTCCACAGTGAATCATTCTGACTTTTGTTCAAAGTGCCCTACCATTGTAGCACAGCTAAATCAAGAATCATTTAAACAAAACGCTAATTCAAACTCTCCAGAATAAAAAAAAAAAAAAAAAACTTAATGGAAGTCTTAGTAAAAACAAACAAAACAACAAAAAAACCCCTCCAAACCCAATCACTAATACATTAATCAAAAGAAAAACTGACCACTCCCTTTAAAATCACTAAGAAAAAAAATCACTGCAACAAATTAGCCTCATACAAATATGAATTTTATTTACAATTTTCCAAATTCTCAATGAAATCCAACTTCTCAGCTAAATGTGTAGCATTTCTCCTTAAAACAAATTAAACATTGTGTTCTTTTTACATCTGCAACATGGAGTCCACAGGTACATGCTATTTGGGGCATCTAATGGAACAAATTTAGATCACTATGTGTGTGTTTAACACTGAAGGTATTCTGTGAAGATTCTTTCTTCAAAATGTATCTGCCGTGGGGACAAACATTTCCATAACCACTTTCTAATGACAACTAGTTAGGAAGGTTTAAAAACCCAGTATTTTATACCAGGACATACTGTTCACATATATTTCAGGGTGTGTTACCATGTTCGTATTGCAAAGTTGCCTGCTCTATAAGCAATGCCACTGAAATCAAACTAAAGATTACCCACAGATTTAGATATTATTCAATGTGAATAAAAATGGCCATTGATGACTTTTACTCAAGTATGTATAATTATGGGCCAACCTGTACCTGATTTGGTACCAGTGTGATGTGATCTGTTCTGAAACTTGAAACCGCATGGGTCATTGTAATAGAATCTTTTACAACTGTATTGCACATAAGGTTCCTCAAAAGCACAAATCTACATAACCGTGTCCTGAACTCAGAATTTACCTGTAAACTCTCATGAATAAAATTAACCAGATGGTAAAAGTGTTTATTTTTCTCATCCTAGTGTCTGTGAATGAAGAGAAGAGGGAGAAGAAATATACCCTTTGGAATCCATTCAATTATTTGTTTCTTCTGCATGTGATTTGTACTTCAGAGATGAAGATAAAAAAAAAAAAAAAAAAGCCAGACAGACCTTGGATTTATCTTTAAAAGTACCTCAAAAACATAACAAAAATTCAATTTAATTTTTGATACATATTAAAACATTTTAGTCAGTTCTGCCTGACAGCGTAACACGACAGAAATGCACAAGACTTTAAACATGCTTTAAAATGACATTCAACAAAGTATTTAAAATTTAATAAATAGCATACAATCACACACAAATACATTTCATACTGGATCTTTAAGCCTACTAAAAACAGACTGGCAAAGAATAAATAAAACAGTAGTTGACATTTTTGTTTTCAAAAGTGTAGATTCTTGTTGTCACGCTAGTAGCCACATATTAACCTGCTTATCACAAAATTGGAAGTTATGAGCTTTTTTTCCATTGATCTGCTTTGCTCCAACATGTAATACCATAAAAAAAATACACTAAAAGGGATTTCTTTTTTTTTTTTTTTGAGCAACCAGTCTGCAACCAAGTAAACCAGTTTTTAAATACAATGAATAAATAGGGAATTAGTAAAGCAAATTCAATTGCAACAAAAATGCAACACCCCAAGAAAAGAGCCATGGAAATATATAGCCATTGCAATATTAGACAATAATAGTACTTAAAGTGATAGTGCTTGTGCACTAAGCTCATTAGAGACCTTAATATGATTTTAGTGCAAATCCCTTGAGTCCAAACAAGCCTACAGTATTAGGGAAAGATCTATTACCAGTTGGAACTTATTCTGTAGTGTATTTGTACATATTGGATATTTAAAGAACTAACACATATTGTAATATCTTCGGCCCTTTTTTACTTCAAATCAAAAAGACTAATGACTGGGGATTTTACATACTATTTGGCTGTACCATATTAGATTGCAGTTTAGGAAAGTCAATGCTATAAAAGCTTTTGCCATCAGTTTATCTATTGCATCTAAATTTCACAAATCATTGCATTTTGTACTTTTGAAAGAAAAAGAATGTTCCTGGAGAAAGTTTCTCCTCCCTTTAAATAAGTTCACATTATGATGAAATTCAAGAATATTTAGACAAAGTGTTGTATAAACTCAAAGGAAAGTACATATTTTACATTAACAATCCTTACCAGTATTTAGTATATTAAGTTACAAGTATGTTGGCAATAATACAACAGAGTCAATTCCTAAAGGAAAATAATTCTGTACAAATTCACCTGTTAATATGGGGTTAAACAGGCAGCCAAGTAAGTCTTGAGCTGCCATGTTTCTGGTTTGAACTACAGTACCAGGACAAACTAAATTTCAAACTAACTGGGATATCTTCAGTTTAAAGATTAATCAGATTATACTGGATACACACATCGTGTATTCAGAGCCATTAAAATGTTTACTCTAATAGTTCCATAACGTCATCCAGTATAAGAAATGTTTAATCAACCACACAGGCTAAAATAGTTTTAACATAATGTTGTCCTGGATTTTTTTAAACTAAAAACTAGTTTTAACTGTGAAGTACAAAACAATGACAGATATTGCTCCAACTTGTACACAATCTTTCCTAAACAAACCGTACCTAACAGAGTAATAATGCCTCATCGTCACTAGTTTCATTTTTCACTGTTGCTTCTAAGCAAGTGTCAGGTATCTGGGCAGTGTGTACGATGCCACAGCTCTCACAGGGGCCATCTCGACTGCATGACCTTACACCGTGATGTGTTGCACTGTAAGGCTGCCTAAGCCCTGATCCTTGATCTGAGCTGAGATCAAGTAGAGGTCTTGAACAGTCATTCATGTCAAAGTCTGATGCTACATCAGAGACTGGAATTAACATTTCAACATCATCATCCTCTTCTCTTCCACTTACCCCATTATCAAGCTGTCTCAAAGGACTTTGGTTCTGATTCACTGAGCTTGATCTCCCTAAAGTAAAGCGTACCCAGCGTAATCCTTGAGTCATACGACTTAGCGCGCTAGCGAGCTGGTGACGTGCAGGACTTGTGCTTGGGGGCTCTACACTCGTCACTTCTCTTCCACTATCCATGTTACCGCTACTGCCGCTCTGAGCAGAGGAACTCCCACATGCTCCAACTGTTGCTTCTATTGCTGTTGCAGGTGGGACTTTCTGAGGCAAGGTGGCAGCAACACCACCGACTGCTCCTGCTGTGTCTCTTCTTTCATTTTCTGTGTCTGTATCATCAGATTCAACTGAAAACAGACTTCTGTGAGTATTATTCCTTTCAGCTTCTCTACTAGTACTTTGGCTGGCAACATCATCTCCATCCGCTGAGACCAATGCCAACGATCCAGAATGACGCGACCGTGCAAAATTAAAAATTCGATTCCAAATGTTACTTGATCTGCCAGCAATAGGAAGTCTGATTGAGGTAAATCCAAGCTGAGATCGTACTGCCAGTCTCAGGTTTTCCAGAACCGAAGCCTAAATGAGAAGACAAGCAACAATCAAGTATTGACAGTATGTTGGCACTGTTTGAACAAAAGAACAACCACTATTGTGCAAAATGGCACAAAGTTAAATGTAGTGTCTTAAATATTAAAAAATGTTGCATCTTTAAGAATCTGGTGTATGTAGCAATAGGCTGTTTTAAAAACAAAGTAGGCATGAAAAAAAGTCCAGATTCTCTTGAGGAAAAAATATTATGCAGAAATACATATGGAAGAAAAAGGGGAATAAAAGAGCAATGAAGCATATAAGGTACATTTCTGCCTGAATCAAGAACCTCTAAATAAAGACAAAGTGAAAACCAAGGCACTATAACCTGGACATGGAACACTGATTACAGAAAAGTACATCCGCAGACCCAGTACAGCAGGTATGCAAGATCTCTTACATACGATCTACCAAGAAGATAAAGTAGTCACTGTGAATGTTAAAAGTACAGAACATAGAAACATGCCTCAAAAAGTTTAGGATTTAAAAACTAAAGCTTCCAGAAAGATTTAAGAGGTGACCTGTCCTTATCCACTACCATGGGGCTGACTAGAATAAAGACTAAATTAAATATCCTCTCTAGCAGAGGCTTGTAGTTTGATTTTTTCCCATTCTGGCATAATCAGTTAATTCCAGTTTCAAAATGCTTTAATGCTTCTGTTTTAATTAAAATTATCTTATGTGTTCTAAACCATACATTTCCCAAATCTGGTGTACATTTTCTAGTCATTCACCTATAGAACACCACATGCCTGAATTTTTCTGCTTAAAACCTTGTATAACTTTTAAATTGTAAGGTAACACAAATATATTAACACCATTGACTTGGGTGTCCCTTACTCAAACTTACAGAAAACAGTGCCTCAGATAAGTAGCTCAATTCTCAAATACTGGGGCAGAAGATCTGCCAGATGCCCATGATTCTGAAAATACTCACTGGTGTGTTTAATTACAGGATAAAGCCCATATTTGCATCTTTTAATGAAGATTATGGCAAAAATATAGAATATTCTTCAGAATAGCCTGTTTTTTTCCCCCAATTAAACACTTGACATATATGTATGTATTTCACTTTGTTTACAAACACTGAACTTCAATGTTCTCATGCTGTCTCCTTCAGCTCCCTTCTACAATCCTTCAGATGCCACTGGGCATACACAGCACAGTATCCAAACAATACTTACTTCATGCACAACCTACCTCTTCCCTTCCAATAGTTCATAGAATGATATTTGAATTCAAGCATATAAATACGTATGTTCAGTAGCCTTACTTTCAAAAGCTACCGGAGAGACTGCTACCCAGCCTTGAAAATCCAGCTCTGAAGACATGTATCGGTTTTAGGCAGAAAGCATTACATACAAATCAGAACAACCAAGGTTCCTCTAGCGTGAGGCTACTAACTTCCTGGAAACCTCAACTAGGTATCTTCAGTCCTACACAGATTTGTAATCTTAAAATGGATATATTGCTCAAACCAAAGCAAGCTGAACACATCCTGACTTAATACTGACTCCCTCCTCCCAACACTTAACCGTATTAAAAATTCAATTTAAGCTTTATAATTTATAGAATTCAATTTACATTAAATTAAGCTTTTACTGATATTCTCTCCTCTGAAAAACAAATTTTTTAAACAATGCAACTTCATTGGTTAAATAAAAGTATAAAAATTTATCATGGAAGTATCAATGCTCTAGAATGACTTTTTCATTATTTTTGAAGGTGATGGCTTGCTCCCTACTATTCCTTATTTTTATGCTAGTTAATTTCCCAGTACAGCTACTTAAGTTTTCAAGGTCACAAGTCTTATCTGAAATACTGTTCTTCATAATGCAAATTCACTAACACACTTTCATTGTTCAAAGCTATTGTACATGCATCAGTATTTTTATGGACTGTGAAATCATGGTTTCATAGAAGGACTATGAAGCAACTACATTTTGTTATGTCTCATTACAAAAAATTGCCACTTTCAATAAGTCTTTCAAATGCCGTTATATTTTAGTTCTGAAAAAAAAATTAAAATATATCCAATGCAACAGTGGTTAATTCAATTTAAGTCAAACTAAAGATAAAAGAAAATTTCAGTAATTACACAGCTTTTTAAAAGCTCCAGTACCAATCTCCGACTGCAGCCACTACATGTCCTCTATCAGGAGATTTCATTTTAATAAAACCCAAGATCTTTAGGCCACCTTTGTGGGATTTCATGATGAAAAATGGGTCTGAACAAGCTAAGTTTATCTGAAAATCATAATGATTCCTAAACGCGTTCATGTGCACCGAACCCGAAGTGTTCCATACAGGGTAAGGATGTGCAGGAAACATTGGTTTGTTCCAAATTACCTATACTAGAGGACTTACACATCTGGGCACGACAACTTCACTGTCTTAACAGACGTTCTTGACCTATCCCTACCTCAAGAGGCTTGTGAGCATAGCTGCATCACAAACTGGTGAAGCTTAATTTCAGAAGAGGACTCCAAATTTATAAAAGTACAGAATTGTTTTTAAACACAAACATACTGATCTTTATTATAAACATAAGCCATCCAATAAGAACGACGAATTCTACATGTTCATTCATTAATCAGTTCATTAGTAAGTTTAGTGCTAGTTTAGCTATGAAAAATCTTCACAATGTCTTCTTTCTGATATGTTTTCTAAGTTTCTCATGCAAATTGCAATTTATTTTCCTCCTCTCCCTTGCAAAATCCTCTGTGACAGATGACAGCTGCTGCTTGTGAACACGTATGCGTGAAAGAGTAAGTGAAATCTATGGCAGAATAAGCGTAATGAAATCAGTTCTGTTCAAAATAAAAAAAAAATTCCCCTTCATACCATCTTGTAACTATTTTTCTTATGTGCTCAGCAATATTAGCTAACAGTAAACTTTGCTGTATTAACTGCAACACATAATACAAGTTATTGCCAACTTTAATACAGCAGGATTCTTAGACTGAAACTTTTCTTCTATTTCACAAAAATGCATTATAACTGAAAGTCATTTTTTTTAAATGAGAAAGTTGTTTCAATAGAAATTCATTCATCAACCAAATAAGAATTGTGCTAATGATCTGTCTGAGAATCAAGATGGCTAGACACTATTAACTCCCATTTACTAGCTTTTACTTCGTTACTCATTCCTGTAAATTTTGTATGATATTACAGCCTTACCTTTGCCATCATCTTTTCTATGCACAGTGGGCATGATAGTACCTAAACAGATATGCACACTGGATATCAACTACCGTTTTGCATTAGATGTCTTAATTCTTCTTTCCCGAATTTCAAAGTGCTATCTCGCAATCTGAACTTATACAATAACATCAATACACAGCATACAACTAGATCTACCAATCTATTACTTTTCATGCAAGAGGGATTCTATAGTGTGCATTACTGGCATTCATTAACAAGAAAAAAAGCCTGCAGAGAAAACCATGTGGTGCTACTGTATCATGGTTTTGTCCAATGGCTAATCCTTAATATTATAGTATCGGCCTGAAAGGAGGAAAAGGAAATGCTATAGAACAAAAAAATGCAGATGAAAGTTAAAATATCTTTATTTCAGCCTCCTTAAAATTTAAGTGGTCTGCCTGCTATTTTGGAATCTTACCTGATTTGGTGAACAAACAGGAAAATCTTCAACTGGTGGAATTAAACCCTGGGCAATTAACTGCCCATAGGATGGAGGAGCTTCTCTTCTTAACAGTTCAGCCTCAACCCTTGACAAATGAGTTTCAAATGATCTTTCAAAGAAAAAAGAAATTTCACAATACATAAGACTATGATGGATATATATATATTTAAAACTACATCAGACTTTTATAATCTGAAATAATAAATTTCAGCAGATGAAGTTTTAATAATTTAATTGAAATTTAATTGACAAAGAATATACAGTAAGTCCTTGCAGTTCTTCCTATGGGTCTGTCCAGCTGAGACAAGAACAGCAAAACCAACCTAACAATAAATTCCTAACAAAAAAAACCCAACCAAAAAACCCAAACACAAAAAACCCCACCAAAACCACCATGGGCTAAATATAAAAGGCACCATGAGAGATGCTGTCCTGGTTCCGGCTGGGATAGAGTTAATCATCTTCCTAGTAG
>VYZV01043241.1:47399-76145 GCA_013401275.1 Pandion haliaetus | reverse complement strand
AACCATTCTATTTACTCAGCCACATCTCACCTGATTTAATTTGGTGAGATCTGAAAATGATTTCATTCTAGCATAATCTCAGCTGCTGAGTTACCTATTAGATATCCTTCTGACAGCTTTACCACTTCAGTTTCATGACAATTACATAAAGCAATCTGTTTTGCTACAGCATCGTAAAGCTAATTTCTCTTTTCACAAAATTTAATGGGAACACAGCATGAATATTACAAGATTATAGTATACAATCAAAATTCTGCAGAATTAAAAAAATATTAACTTGGTTTAAAAAACAACCACAATCTGGGATAAACTATTAATTGTAGTAACCTCTGGCACCTGTATAACAAAAACTGGCTAGAACCATGTACGCTGATTTGAAGCATAAAAACGAAGAACCATTTCTCAGCAGCAAGCTAGAGGAGAGATTTGTGACTAATTCAATCTAAAAAAAACACAGCTGAAATAATCTCCAAGTGAGAGGCTAAATTTGCATCTGGCTTGGAATGAAAGGAATAACAGTTTTGAGTTCTTCTACCTACTACTGAACACTTGCATAGCAGTGATAAAACTGTACTGGGGTTATCTCACAGCAAACCAGTCTTGATTCAGTAAAACGTGTGCAGACATGCTTTATTTTTAGCATGGACTTAAATCACTCCGTTTCAATGAAAGCACTTGCATGTACCCTTATCAGACTGAAAGACAGTGCTCTGCTGAATACAGACTCTGGTCCCTATTAAGACTAAGTTTTAAATTACATGAAGGACATATACTGCTGCTACAAACTAAGTTTACAATCCCTCCTTGCCCGCTGTATCTTACATTATTAAAATATGTTAAAAATGAAAGGTTTCATTGATGAGCTACCAGCCTGCATCAAGAGCTTGGAAGGAACTGCTTTCTTAACCACTGATTTGACTCAAATTCTGGCAGGAGGCGGCAGCACCATATTTTTCAACCACACTTTTTTTTTTTTCTCGCTAAAGTATTTGAAATAAAAATTCTTCTGAGCACAGAAAAAACTGAAACACGGGTTATAAAGGAATGGGAGGACCCCCTAAATACTCTGTTGGGCACTTTGGATTACACCTAGGTGCTAAGTGTAAAAGCAAGGCATACAGCTTTCTAGAATGAAAAATAGTAGAGAAGCCACCTCAAGGGGCAAGAACAAACATTTACCTACTTACAGAATTAGATCACATGCCAGAAGGCTGAAAAGAGTTGGAGGAAGACTAGGGTTTGTTGTACAATGTTCTGCATCATCAACAGAATTATTTACTACGGAACAGATCCACAAAGGGGGTTCATCATCACTGTCACAACACTTACCTTTCCACTACCTCAGGGAATTGATAGATGTGAACAAGGCAATTCAGTTCCTGTTTCAAGGTGTTGCGGAGGTAAGCAACTAAAAAGGAGTTCCACAAAAGCAGCACATCATTTGGAAGGCATTTAAACTTATAAGGGAATGCTTCCTTAAGCTACAACCCTTCTCCAGGACAGAGGCATTTTTTTTTTCGAAAAGAAGAATACGATTCACAGTTCTCAAGATTTTTCTTGGAATTCCGAGGGGTTTTTTTCTTGGAATTAAGATGTACATTAACGGTTTCTCACAAACCACAGCTAGAAGAGGCAGCAGAGTAGCATGGGAGATTTTTTTTTAAAGTGTTTGCACTTTGGGTGTCAAAATTTGGCTTTCTTACAGAACACGATGCATAAATTGCAAAGTTACAGTGATTCTCACAGTCCTGAATGAATTGACCTGTTTTTAGGGAGCAAGACTGTAAACTGAGCACAATCAAAACAACAGAGCAGTGGAAAAGATGGGTCCACTTATACCATTTTTACAGTCACTTTTAAAAGCAGAACCATACCATTTGAGAAAACCAGTGCGGTAGGTAAATTGTCTGAATGTTTGGAAGGGAAAGTTACTGTAAATTAAATGGTCTTCAGTAAGTACACGTTTTAGAAAAGGTTCTTTTTAACATTCTTCTGATCAATTAATTACTGTCAATTGCTTTTCACAGCAGGCTGATTCTGGATCAGGAACAAGAAAGTAGCTCTCAGTTACAATCAGACAGTCGTCTTCATCCCTACATCAGACCTAATCTTAAAAACATGTAACCTCCAGATACCTGATTAAAAGTCTCTTAGTAGTAACCCTCTCAAATTAAGACCTTAAAGATTACAGCTAGACAGGCTGTAGAAATACACTGAGAAATAGTCAAAGACTCTCACTCCTCCTTCTGCGCAGTCTGTGCAACTTCTACTGTGTGCAGTGAATCATTCCGCTAGGAATCCGGAAACTTGCAGGAAAAAAAACACTAAACAAACTTAAGGCTGCAACTGTGTTATCTTTAAGATGAGACATTGTGCATAACTAGCTTGAGTGGCCGGAGTAATTATGTCCAGCCACTCAACTACACATTTCCTGCAGCACTTCCTTCTATCACAGTTAATGGAATTTGGCACAGATTAAAATCAGGTCACCTTCAGCTNCATGCTGGGGAAAATGGGGACTCTGGAGACACCTGGACACATAGGCTTTGACAGCACTTTCCTTTCAGTACTTCATCCTTACCATCTTCGCTAATGTCAGCATATATAAGCAGTACCTTTATGAGGAGCTGTATTCAACCAGCACTCTGTAATACAAAGATGCCTGAAAATATACTTATGTCACAATATAGCAAAATACCATCTGGGAGAAAGAGAATGGACTTCATTCTCTGGGTTATTTAATCTTTGATACCTCCCCAAAGTCACAACTGCATTTTGATTTAAGATAGTTCTGAGCTATGCCAAGTGTTACTAAGTCAGAATTGGTGAGCTAGCAAGAGATATACAAGAGGATCCAGCTGTAATCCTGTAAAAACCACTCTGACTGTATCTCTCAACCATAGAGGTTAATCCTTATGTCTGTGTTCCTCCCCCCACCTCTTGCAAGTTATTGTATCTTCCTTGTAGCCTGGAAGCAGAACGAATAACCTCTAGACTAAACAGATTTTCATCAGACTACCCAAAAATATGAACAAGTCTTGCTAGAAATTCTTTTGAGCATTTCATTAACCCAGTTACCCAAAAGCTAAGGCCCTGTAACTAGACATTATTTATGGCAGGTATTGTTGCTATCTGGAGATTTGCATATTGCACAACGAAAGGGATAAAATCCAATCGTGGAGCAAGCATGATCCAACACTGCTGTTTAAGGCATCCTATTTGAAGTTGAAAAGAAAATTGTGCCGTAATCCTTTGGCATGGAAATCAGTCATCCCAGAGTCCCTATCTCCTCCCATCTCTTTAAGCAGCTCTTCCTACAGCCTTTCCTATGGTTCATGGGGCAGGAAAGATGGACTTAGAGTAAATAGTTCTCTTCCACAGGAAAACACTGAAAAGATAAGTAACTGGTAGTTTACAATGAGGACAAAAAAAGAGTAAATGTGATAATCTTATACAAGATACACTTCTACACAAGATTAATAAGCATACCATGATATTAAATGACTCCCACATATAACTAATGTATCCCACAACGTTGCAGTTTGCAACATCATGTAAGACTATATACAGAAATGGTATACTTGGGGTCACTTCAGTGAAAGATATGGAGAAATACAAAACTATATCGAGTATTCAGTTTAAAAACCATCATCTTTCTCATGGATTCCCTAAAATACATGAAATTACTGGTAATTCCACTGGTTTCTGACAGCTAACACAAAGGAATGACCTTAGAGATGAAATACTGCAAAATTGATGGCCTTTCCAGATATCTTTACTGTTGCCTACGCATCTGATCGAATAAAGACGCACAAAAAAACATAAGATCTGAGAATAAAAGAGATGGCAAATGTAAATAGTTATTCACATCCAGATTCCCCCATTTAGTTGCTTACACATAATAGAAAACAATGGCAGTATCTCAGACACCAGGCTGGTTTGGAAAGTGTTTAAAAGGTGACCAGATATTTAACTTAGTCTCTCATTTTTTTGGATTGTAGTAGTATCCACAGAGATACAAACTCTGCAAATTTCAGCATCAGAAAGTGTTACCAGCTAGGGCTTTTGTCCGTGAACTAATGATGTTATCTTCCCCCCTTTTTCCTAATAATGAAGTGGAAAAGAAATCGTGTTATATCTGACCACATGATGCAGATTGTTTCAGATACCAAACTGCCTTTGAACTGAAATAGAGTCAAAACAATTTGTGCTCATTTCAACAGGGCAACTGATGTGCCTTTTACCAAGCCAGGTCAACATTTCCTTGAAGTTTTCAAACAATAAGAAATGCTTTGCATTTCAGTGTGTGCATTTAAAAGGAGCCAAGGTTTCATCCCATTCATACTACACACTGTTTCATTCCTATTTTCAGGCATCTGGGCCCCTCTAACACACAAAACACGACATGATAAGAACCAACAGTGATTGAAATAAACTGTGGAGATAGCACAAATTCATCCTGGTGAATTTGTTTCATGAGCTGAGGTCTAACGAAGAAGTATATTAGAAATGAGTCACTACAGAAGTGAGCAGTTCAGCTTCTATGTGTGATTCATTCCAAAAGAAGCTGGATGCCTGTATATGCCAAGGCCTCCTTTGAGAAAATAATGTATTTTGTGATTTATATTGTTTCTCTATGTAAGTATTGGGCAATATGTTAATCTCAAACAGATCAGTTTTTCAAACTTTAATTTATTAATAAAACATTAATAGGCAAAAATGTGCAATTCAGAAGGCTGTCCACCACAGCACTTAATCTTACATTCCTGTTTCAAGTTATCAAGTACTCACATGATTTGAGCAATACTGCTTCTTTTAAAGTGTATGTGAGTTACGGCTGTTGGAAGCATCTGTTTATTCAAATACAGTGTTTGGTAACCTTAGCAATAGTTTATTTATTCATTTAATGCCCCACAGGTCAACCCTTCAAGCTTGACAAACTGAGGGCAGTTTCTTAAACAGTAGTAGAGTCCAATAAAGAAAAATCAATCTATATTGTTGGGTCTTGAATGGTACTATGTTTGTTCAATAATAAAGAATTTCAGTTTCTAAAATGCTGTTAATCTGGGAGATTTCAGCAGTACTTAATGAAAATACAATACAAAACAAAACAAAACTCCCTTGGAAACAAAATTAATTAGTCTGGTTGCCTAACCGATTGATCTAGGAAATTCTTGCCAAACATTCATGTCTTACTGTCTGCTTCCAAATTTTGAGTTTTTAATCTTTTTTTTAAATTACTCTATAAAATGACAAAGCACAGCATTATGCTGGATACCTCATCAACAGAAGTGTGGTTTAGGAACTACTAAACTTAAAACCGTTGCATGGCACTTTGCCCTTGACCTGTATCACTCAGAAAGCCAAGCATGCACACATGACAGAGGCCTGGCAGTAAAAGAAACACTCAGTAACATCTCAAAGAAGGCTGTCACGATGCATGACTGTTAAAAGCAGTACACCTTTTTCTCTCTTTTGAGACACCTCCTAAAGTGCTTGCATGCACACTGGTAATTCCTGAAGTTTTGGTATCTTTCATCTGCACACTGTGGGAAATAAAAACAACAGGTTTCAGTCTGGTTTCCTGGTCAGGGAGTTGTTCTCCCCTTCCCTGCAGTTATTAGCTGACTTCTGCTTTCTTTTAGGGCTTTGAAGTTTTCTTCTCTTTATAATAACAGATTCAGAGCCTCCTATGGTTTGAAAAATAGCAGTGCAAATGAGGCGTTTCTACTTTATTTAAAACGAACTCTGACATCAGTTAATGACAGAAAGGCTGTCGTTTGCAGGGGTGACTGGGGCAGCAGCACCCGATGGCAGCAGTGCTGTTATTCTGCTATTCTGTTATTCTCAAGGCTCTGGGGAGCAGAGGGGCAGCGCAGGCTGGCACAGGGAGGGAGAGGAGGGAAAAGAGTGGGAACAGGGGCCCTGGCAGATGGGGTGAGCAGGGGGTGCTCCAGCCCCTCCTGCCCAAACCGTAGATCTCTCCTGACAGCTGATATGATTGCCTCAGAAGTCCTGAATGGAGGAAAGGAGTGGAAGCAGTACTGGCTAGACGGCTGGCTGAGCATGCAGACAGCAGAACAAGCTGCAGTAGATGTCTCTACCACAATAGGAAAAGCCAGGTCACTAAACACTGCCACGCTTCTCACAGACCTGTACCCCCTGCACAAGCCCTCAAAGAGCACTTCTCGGCACTCCTCGCAGGCTCCAGCCAGTGGACACTGCTACAGAGGACACCAACTAGGGAGATAAGACCTGTGCAGACGCATGACTTCCGAGTCCAGCTTCTCCAACTGCAGTAGTTCCTCCACTACACCTTGCTCTGGCTGCCTTGAGACAGGAGGTGTTTCTTTCACTACCCTTCCTTACAAGGCCCAGGAGAAGCCCAGTTGAACCACACTGCCTGAGGGCTCATAGAAAGGCAGAGCCAGAAAACTGAAAGCTCTCTCATTTATCAAGGTTTCTTTTACAAGACCCTTTTATTGAGACTTACAACTGCATTTCTGCTAAGAACCTACTCAAATTTGGCTGAAATAAAAATCCACATTTCACATTGCCTGAGTGGGAATACACAGCTCAGCAGGTTCACACCCAGGTACAGTGCTCTCCTCTCAGTGCTCTGGACATCTTCACCCCTTGTGGGACCTGATGCTGCAAAGGTGGACAGTCACTGAATGCTATCTGAATGCAAACTGGCAACAAAGGTCAACGTTAAAATTAAGTGAGAAACCCAGGGCAAGAATTTGGAAGTGAGATTAAACTGAGCTAGGTGGTTCAGAGGGAGGTGATACATGACCAGAACAAGTCAGATAGCAGTGACCAGGCAAGGGCTGGGACCAGAACAGAGACTTGGGTTTGCATGAGAGATCTACAACAAGACAAGGATGAGAATGAGACTGAAATGAAGAAACTGCAAAGCAGAGACTGGAACTGGACAAGGACTCAGAGTAGGGGAGAGACAGGACTGTAAACAAATACAGGCAGAAGGAGATAAGCAGCAGAGTTAAAGCTAGTAGAAATTGGACAGAAAAGCAAACATCTTCCCAGGAATGCTCCTGTACAAGATGCAGACTGGAACCCTGGCCTCTGAATAGCACTATCTCCAATTTCTGAACATACTCATCAGCAAAAAGCCTGTAAACAGCATAGGTATCGAGATGACAGCACATAACATTTCTGTATTTCCACTCTGCTTTGCAAAGAACCTACTTTCACCTATCCCTGTCAGATAAGGACTATGTCCACCTGTAGGAGAAATGAAAGCACATGCCACATTCTCACTGTGCCCAAAATCAGTGGAAACTTCTGAGCTTAATGCTTGTACCTTTCAATTTCCTTTCTCTAATAATACCCTCCTCCTCTCTTACTGAGATATTGTGAAAAACAAATGAGGCATTCATCCATGAGTCCAATCATGGCTGGACTCAATGATCTTCCAGGTCTTCTCCAACCTAAACTGTTCTGTGATTCTGTGATTCCAGGACTATAGTTGTGGACATCAGAAGAAATCCACTCTGAAAACAACCACTCGGTATACAGAACAGGATTTCAGTAGTGTACACTAAAATAACATGAGGCCATCCATTCAACCACAAAGAGCAAAATTAAAAAATAATCTTGTTAAATGAAGGCCACTTAGGTTTTACTGTGAATGAGACAGAAAGCTTCTGGAGAGAACAGCCTGTTTCCATATGATTAAAAATAATGTGCGTATGCCCATGCATAAGGAGACTGAAGCTTAATTCTGGCATTCCCTAACTTTTGCAAGTATCATACTGCTCCTTTAACATCAGATATCCTGCATATGTGTATGTGTTTAGACTTAGATAGGTGAGTGACTGTGAGAGTCCATAATGAACAACACAGAGCTGAAATGTTAACCTTTCAGGGCCTTGTATGTAGTAATTTATATTACCTTTACTTTTTCAGAAAAAAAAACCCAGCTTGTAAACAAAAAGACCATATGCCTGAAAGTGTCAAGAAAACACATGAAAAGGTTATGCTTCTAAGCAGATACTAACAACGTGTTTGTAATACTTGTAGGAACCAAGTGACCTTTATTTGCTAGAAGATAAGTAACCTTTAACCACAGGCACTTATGCTGGACATTCAATCTGTCTGTGGTTTTAACACATCATAATGATCTGCAAGAGTTAGGAAAAAGTAATCTTGAAGATAAGGACTTATTTACCAAAGAAAAATATTAACTATTACTGAATAATAAAAATATCTATAAGCCAGGAGTTATTTTTAGCTGAAAACAATTCATTGTAAGGAATTGCAACCAGATGTGCATCAAAAATGATAAATGGAATGGGATTTTATGTGCATCATAAATGTGAGGCAAGGATTGTAGTCTGATGTGGTAACAAGGGAAGAACAAATGACTATGTTTAGAGGTACCAGTATATTCAATACAATTCCCTGTATGTTAAACTTCAAAATATTCTAAAGCTCAACCACCTTGAAAAGGCAGAGTATTTCAGCATTTTCAGTAGATAAAAGAACAACATCTATTAAAGAAATTCTTGTACCTCATATAAACATCACTGCTGTATTGTTTGATTAAGAATGTCCTATGGAAGTCATTCTGCCACAACAGTATATGTAGCATTCTGGATATATCTATATAGTGGTCTACAACATTGATGTAATTTATAACATTGCTTTTAAATTGATCTATATTTTTTATTAATAGTGCATTTGTTTAAACACTTCAGCTCTAAAATGTGACATTCAAACTGAAAGGTTTTGACTACAGTGGAGTCAAATAATATTCCAGCATTCTTGTAACAAAACTGTGGTATGAACTTCTATTATAGGGATAGTCCTATGAGGACTGTTATAACTATTTACAGGTGAAGGAGTCGAGGCACACTTCTGCAAGCCACCCAGAGAGGGAGGGATGGCATTAATTCCACATTCTGTGCTCTCATTTCTGAACAGCCCTGTTAAAAAGAAATATAATTAACTGAGCTCTTAATCTTTGTAAAAGAGTTACTGTAAGGGCCTGGTGAAGGGCTGGGTTGTCCCAAAGCTGCTGCTCCAGCTGTGCCACAGCCATGCCCCCGCCTGACAGCATGTGGCTCACTGAAGTAGACCTCACCCCACCTTCAGTCTGATGCCCTGTCCCAGCCTCGGCCTATCCCTGTCCTCAGGGAAGTGCCCGATGCCCAGGGCTGTCCCAGTGCCAGCTGGGGCACTGGGACAGCCCTGGCTGCCAGGCCCTGCTGCCCCCACAGGGACGCACTATGGCTCCCAACCTCCCAAGCCCATTGGGAGCAGCACCCTGAGAGCTACCACATAACCACTAGTTCCTTTCTGTTTTGGTTTTTTGGGGAGCATTGTGAAGGTGGATTCTTCCCAGTACTAAATTAATGCAAAATGCCAAGCAAAGCAGATTTTTTTTCAGTGAAAATCAACTTTGGTTCTAAACGAAAAGAAATATACTTTTAAAAATGCTTGGTAGAAGTTGCCATTTCAGACCTCTGCCTCTCTTTCTCCTTTATGGCCCTGTTTATTCTGCTTCCATGATACAAGCAGCGTAAGATTCTCTTTCCCCTGCACAAACACCAACTCATCATGGGAAACAGTAATTACAAACCATCATGGGAGATGCAGTTTCACAGGCAATGCTGGCCCAACAGAAAAAATGGGGAGACAAGCCCTTAGACCTTGACAAGAATTGTCCCATTTGTGTTGCATTTCTAGATGAATAATGACCAATTGGCTATCACATAATCTGAAATCTGGGATGGTTTTCCAACTTTTTAAAGTATTTAAAGACCTTAAAACACTTTTCTTCTAGTTCTGAAATAATTCAGGCTTAGTATGTAAATCCAGAGCAGGAATAGCTGCTCTGGTTAGCTGGTGCAAAGATCAAGGACAGTGAAAGCTCCAGGAGACAGAACAACAAAAATTTTAAAAAGCAAGTAAAAATAACCAGCTGAAGAAAGCAAGAAGTTGCCTACAGAAACTTAAGGTCACCCAAGGACTGCTGCAGCTGCTTCTCCTCCCACATACAGAAGTTTTAGCTAAAACAAGTACATTGGAAAAGAGTTTTCAAAGTGCAAAAAGTCACAGAAGAGCAGTTAGTGGTAACCTAATGACTACAAAGAAGGCAGTTTGCAGGGAACAGCTGAATTTCCAGGTTCCTGCAAGTCAGAAATTTGGGTAGGACCTATTGGAGGTTTTTCAGAACTAAAACCGGGGTTACCTGAAATAACTGTGTCTATGTGTTTTTTTTCTGAAATCACAGGACTCACTAGCCTTTGCTTCACCCCGAGAGGATTCCTTCAGGCTTCAATGACTAAAAGATTTGCACTATTGCAATTGAAAGGTAAAGCAGGGCCTTTGACTTGTTACAAAAATGTAGCTGTTTTTCAAATGTTAGGTGACTATTTGCATGCTGAAAGGTTCAGAGCAAAAACATGTTAAAGTCATACTTGCTTATCGTTATAGCCAACATACTAATTACTGATAATAAATAGAAAGAAAACTATAATAATAATAATACCACCTCAGTTATTGATGATGATGATGGTAGTAGGAGCAATAATAATCCCCTACCCACATTTTGTGTCTCACTTTTTCGATTCCCATGTTTTATTTTTGGGTTTTTTTTGTCAGAGGAGAGGGTTTAGGGAACTTTTTCCCTTCTGTATCTCAGCCTCAAAAAATAAGCATGAAAGGAAGTTTGGAAAAATGCTGGAACTCCTGATGGCTTCTGTGGTAAGATGGTGTTTACATTCCTAGAAATTCCAACATCATCTTAAAGAACTGCAAATCTTCAGCCAAGCCTTCCTTCAAAAGTGCACCAAAATAAAACACGCATTTTAAAAGATGTAAAGGGATCACCATATGCCTTTCAAAATACTGAAGTGTCCATGAATGAATCTGATAAGGGGGATGAGAAAAAGGAGCCTGATTTCTACGGGCAGGTTTTTTTAAACGCAAAACAAAGGTTTTTTCTATTTCAATAAATATCTGCAGGGATGGTTATAATTTTTTTTTTTTTTTGTGGAAAGAGGGATTATCTAAAACAAAACATTTTTTCAGAAAGGATACTCCAATTTTCCTATGAAAATGAGTCTTTTTTTTCCTTAGAAAAGCTTTTACTTTTCTTTTTGCCAAACATTATAAGGAAACAAATTCAAACAAGTTTGACTTTCATTTCAGGTTACTTACAATACATAGAGTTTCCAGATAGGCAGTGAGGTACCTGCAAAGTTCTAGTAATGCAAACTTTTGGCAGATAATGATGGATGATACATCAATGTCTTTTAGTACTGCTAAATTGACTTTGTAATCTTCAGCACCTTTGCCAATGTCTTTGCTACACAATCTTGCAGGATGTGTTGTTTCAGTGGCATTATCACAGCTTTTACAGTAACCATGGTTCATCGCTAATTATTCTACACTACTTCTCTCTATACAAATGCAGCCTCTTTCCATTTATCAATTGCTGCTATTAGAATTCACTGATGACAGCAGTAGTATTGCCCTCTACATTATTATCCTCCATATTTTTTTCTTGCTGAGAGATTACTTACTTTTGTTTATTTGCATTGTCTATGAACAGCAGCTATACAATATCAAATATTTCCTCAGCTTTTAAAAGCATGTCCCTCCTGGAGAGCCAGAGTAAATTCTATTTATAGATGAATTTATTTTTAAAGAGAGCTATAATAATAATAAGCAATCCCTGACAGCTGGTACCATCAGTGAAGGAATTTTTGCCCTCTATTACTTACAAATGGATGAAGCATGAGATGAATAAAATCTTATCAGTTTCTTGCCACTGACTTATTTAATATACTTTTAATTGCTTGAATTCTGCTTAATATTTGTGATTCTCCAATATTGTCCTTCAATTACTTATGTTGTCTACTTATATTTCAGCTATGTTTAAACTTTAGTCAAATTTTTACTTGTTTCATATTTTATTTCTTTCATTTTAATAATAGTACTGTAGCAAACTGATTCCCGCTACCATTAGCGGATAGAATCTCCATTTGTGTCTTCATAATATATTTGGTCTTAATTTCTCAATAATCTCTTTAGTTTTTATTGCTTTCTTTTACTAAGTTCAAAAAAAAAAAACCACTTGAAAATGCTCTCATACGAAGCTGTACTTAAGATCTGCTCTATAGAATATGTAAAAAACAGCAGGGCAAACTTTGTAAGAGAGGTCTGTCTCTTCAGTCTGTTCTAATTGTACTTCCTTTCCACTTCAGATCAAATCTAGATGAATTACACTTCCAAGACTTCTTTCACATTCTACGTGGCATACATCATTTCCCAAAGAACTATAAAAGCAGTTAAGTCTCTGACAACAGGTTTCACCCACAAAACACAAATCTGCTTCCGAAGGCAGTTGTATGGGACTGCAGCAGCCTAAGTGTATTTGCTCAGTTTGTAAATATGCTGTCCTGGGTAGTGACAGGTGTCATCAGAGCAAAGATACATTTATTTGTGGTGATACAAAAGAAAATCTTTCGCTTCTACAAACAGATTCTCAAATCTGCTTTGGAGAGAAGCAGTTTAAGTAACTTTAAGTTTCTACCCCAGAAGTGAAAATACTGACTTCACTATGATTCCAAAGCCCTCAAAAGATAAGGAGGGCTTGATCCAAGCTGAACTTTAGGAAAAACGAAGGAAACATTTCTTGGCCCTTGATATTTCCAAGCACATTAACATCATCTTTGTGTAGGAACTAAATCTGGCTCCAGTTCCTACCCCACTCAGAATTTTGAACAGTGAGTGGCATTGGTCCACTAATGTGTGGTTTAATTAGAAAGACATGCAAAATACCACCAGCAACTTCCTGGGGGAAGACAGCTATAAAAGCTGTGTATATCAACTTAAAAAGAAGTAAGACCCAAGCGTTAGCAAGTTTGCACGGATGGCCTGCAATCTCAGCTGTGGTTTCTGCAGAGCAGGAAAAGGTTGTTCCACAAGGCATGCATGTATTTCCTTAGTTCTGAACAGACTCAAGAGCTGGGCAACCCCTGGGTATACAACAGCCTGAGCACCACTTTGCTTCACAACAGTGTTCCTGTTGAATCATTTGCTTCTTTCTTACTGTATGCCACACACATACCCGTTTCTCTCTATCGCCTAGTGAGAAAAACTAGATAGAGAGGCAAGATAATGATACAGTCTGGTTCTCCACAGCAGTATCGTGTTTGAGCACAGCAGCTGTATGAAGAAGGGACTGGCAAAGAAGTTGACACAGCTAAGTTTTTCTGCAAGTTAGCAAACAAGAGTTGAGCATCTCCAAGGCCCTAGATGGGTAGATTCATATTCTGCAACATTCATCCATCTACTCTGATGTAGCAGATGCTGGTTAACATAGCAGAGCAATCTGAAAAAAGTTTTTTTCATTTTCCAAGAGTCAGCGTAAAACTTATTCTTGCTTCTCCCAAGACATCATCACATTTCCAGAATACTATTTTGAGCCTGAGATTCAATCAAATTTAAAAATATGAGAAATAAAAAGCTGTATCTTTTTTTTTCCCCCGTCCAAGTTTTACACATTTTCCATGTAAAAACATAAGCAGACATGATTCTGTTAAAAAACAACACACCAAAAGTCACAAATCCTTACCAAAACTCAGCTTGGAGCTTTTAATTATATCAAAAAAACAGGTTAAATCTCAGCTACTTTCAAGTTTTGCATGTGATTGCTTTTTTCATGTCTGATATCAAACAGCAGAGCAAAGACTTTAAGTAATCTTACTCTATGCAAAACACCCAGTTATCTACTTGAAGACGACATCTGAGTATTTTACCAGAAAGCAGAGCGACCCAATCTTCCCCCCTTACCAACAACCTTCTGGTTTGAAAGCCTAAAAATTTTGCTGAAACAGTTGAGGATTTGCTTGGACTTGTAAAGTGAAAAACAAATTACATTTGTCCAGTGCTTCCCTGGTAAAACTGTGGTTGGATTTTTACTTTCGCAATCTGGTTGCACTTAGCATTATTCTTCCTATTTCCAAATTTAGGTTTATGGAACTAATCTATTTCCAATAAGATCATTCACTGAAGCCCCACCAAGAATCCTGCAGGCTGGAACTTTCAGTGTTGTTTAAACTAGAGCCATCTTGTATATTATTCATTTCAAAAACCACAGCTTTTCATCATGCGCAAGAATCTGGAAAAACACGTTGAAAAAGCATTCTGCAAATCAAGTTTACTGACAATTCAAAATTTCTGTTAGCCAAAAAGTTTTTTGTGTCTTTTCTAGATACACTGATGTTACAAGAATTTAACATGTGGCTGCTGGCTATGACAATGTACATTTTAAACGTACATTTTGAAATTCTACAGCCTATGGAAACAGCTACATACTGTTACACATTAACCAGATCCACAGGTGTGCTAGTAGTAGGCATAGGGCAAATCAAAAAGCCGTGTCACAAACTGCACTTAGCACATGGCTTTGACCACTTTGTCTGCCTTCTGCCAATAAACCCATTTTCTCTCGGACTCCTTCTGACATTCCAGTCCTCTGAGCAATTCTAAACAACCATTGTTTTCCAAACATCAACATGCCACAAAAATGCTTTATACTTTCCCTCTAAATATAAAATTTCTCTCAGAAAATAACCCTGGCCTGATGTCGACACTGAGCAATATTTAGTCTTGCAGATCTAGAGATCTAAGATGCCATTTTGTGATAGGAAAAACAGGAGGTTTAGACTGGGGGAAAAAAAAAAAAAAAGTCACTGGATGTCAAAGAAATTATGAAATTTTTTTTTTAATAGAAAACCTTTGTTGTGGGTTTTTATTTTAACTAACTCATTCATCAATCAGGCATTTTTGTTTTGCTTCTATGGGTCTTTAGGCTTGGACATCCATCTCCAGAATGCAGACAGTCTAAGGAGTTTGGGGGTTTTTTTGAAAGGGTGAATACACTAGTGCCTTGTCAAAGATGAAGCTGGATAATTTTCCGAGAGTCCCTGATCTTACTTATGTTCTCCCTAATTAGGTATAGTGAAGGCATGCCTATTCTGACTCAAATTTTTGTTGCTCTGAAATGAATTATCGAGCAAAGCACAGCGTTTTCTTTGTTGATACTCATTTTGCAAAAAATATACTTTGTAATTTTTTATTTTGCTTTGTATAGTATTAATATTCTTTATAACCTCCAGAAGTCTTTCTTCCTATCCCTACTCAGAGTCCTTTAGACTACTAAAGTGATAAAAAGGCATTCAAGTGTAAATGACAATAAAGCCCTGGTTTTACAATCTGAGAAGAAGAAAACTGAGTTTTCTATTAGAGTTCAGTTCCATTAGAAAATGATGACAATGACTTCAAATGAAAACAAATTCTCTTTGGTTTCACTGGGTCTATTTTTCATCCAGGAGTTGCAGCCCATTAGAAAACAAACCTTATTAACAATGGTTTAAATGACAAGCCTTTTCCACAATCTGAATTAACAAAGGATGTGGCAACTACTCAAGAGGTTTTGTCTACTGAATTATTTAAGCGGTTTGCAGGTCCTTGATTAATACATTGTGGTTCTAAATCTAATTCTAACCTAACTCAGTCTTGTTGAAAACACTACTGTCATCTAATTTAGGCACATATAGAAAAGATACAAAGTAAATGTTTTTATATAGCTGAAGAATAAAATAGACATGTAGTCATCACACTTTTTAAAAATCTGTAATTCAGGTATAAATCTGGGAATTCAGTATAGAAAAGAGATGTCATAGTTAGGAAATTCATGTCAGCCAGTTTTATTACACCTGTAAATGTAAAATTGCAGACTACGGCACAAAGGAAAACTAGGGTAAGTGAATATGTTTTAAAGCATTTTTAAAAGACCTGGATGCTGAAAAAGCTCTATGACACATCATCATGAGAAAAAGAGAAAGATTAAGAACCATGAGAAATGAACAGGTTTTACCAAGCAGGTATGGCAAAATCTTAGGTAAAACAATTAGTGAGAGAGCAGCAAATACCTTGTTACTATTTGAGTAGCAATCCTACAAGGCTAGAAATATTTAAAAAAAATGTAGGGAATCAGAGTCTTTTTCTCTGAGATTGACAGAAAAATACTCCTGGACAGAAAAATACTCCTGGACAGAAAAATACTCAACACCAGGAATTTGGCAACAAGAAATTCCCTAGGCAAAATAGCCTAAGATAAAGCAAAGTACTTCTAATTAAATACTTTGCCCTGAAAGACATACAAAACTCAGCATTAGGTCATTAGACCTTCAGTCTGCTTAGGCTAATGACAATTGGCAAATAATAGCGTGAACATAATAAGAATTATCAAACGTTATGGCCAGACTAACTTCATTTCTTCCAAATTGTCAAGAATCAAAAATAATAATAGTTTCAAGAACAGCACAAAGAGGAAACTTTCTTTCAAAATATACCATCAATCCAAGCAAATGTAGTAAAAAGGTCCATGATTTATTAAAAACGTGCACTGATGGGAGAACGCCCTTCAGAAATGGTTAGATCAGCACAGCAGAGTGCAGAGGCTGCACAGTGTGAGGATATTCATTGGTCCACAAAGAAGAAAAGTAGAAGTAAAATACTATAAAAATGTCATGAGGCACACTGCATAGGAGGTAGTGCAATAAGAAGAGAATGAAGAAAACAAGCTAGGAGGAATGTGCTTAATACACAGGAATTAAAACAACGAGAAATTTTTGCTCATATTTCTTACAAAGGTCACTCTGAAAAGCAAACTGAACATTACTCAAATTCAAGTACAAAAACAAAAAATCAAAACTAGAAAGATAAACATTTAATACAGACTGCAATCCATGGGATAGGTTGACTTCTCTTTAATCGTTGCAGGATAAGCACTAAGACCTCCAGTTACAGGGCTCAATAAAGTACGGACTTCAATTGACTTTGGGCCTTCTCTAAAGAGCCTGACTTTTCAGAGATAAGAAGTTATCCTCCCAACTAGAATTAGCAGGGGCAGGATGGGTCTAAGTCCTTCCTAATAAAAACCTGTCATTTTCAAATAGAGTGACTGGTTAAAAGGGGTGAAAAGAGTTACCACTCTGTAAATTAATTAGATGTTTCAAATATTAAAAATTATAAAACAGATAGTCTAATAAAAATATTATTAAAGATAAGCCCTTCTGTGGTATTAGTGTATGAAAACAAACATGCATTTAAGAGCAAAGTACCCGCAAGAGATTTAAAGAATATCAATACAAAATAATGGATTAAACCCTGAAGATCCTACTCAGTTTGTCCTGAGGGAAAGCTTTGAACAAACTTAATTAGAAAGTCTTTAAAATCCAATAGAGAGTTTAAGTAAGAAGATTAAATCCTGGCACTAGAGTGAAGCAGCATTTCGAAAAAGTTTTCATTTCAGAATAAGATAGAGTCCAAAAAGCAGAAACAGAAAATATTCTCTATTTTGTTAAAAGTTGCTACAGAGGAACAAATCAGAAACTATGACAAGCAAGGACATATACTTGCCTGCATTTTACAGACGAAAAACTGAAGCATGGGGGGGGGGGAAGAGTTATTTAACACTATTTAGATATTAAAAAAGCAGACTAGCATATAAATAATACAAAAATCTGGCTCTACATGATTTGCTGGCAAATGGTTGTGAACATTGCAAGCACAGGACCACACTTGTTTCCATGGCTTCGTCTCTGAGAATGAGAAAGAAGAAGCAAGGAATAGTGACAGATGGAGATAAAAAGCAGATCTTTGTCTTTCTCTGATTTTTTTGCAAGCAGATGTAACATGGAACACCTGGAGTACTCCTCCTCTCCTTTTATACATATCAGCATAGGAGATACCCTGATGACTCCAGTGCTGGCTTGTTCAAAAATCGCTAGAGTAGCCAAACCAAGGCATGAGTAGCTGTGCTGAGGAAAAAAAAAAAAATTAAAAAACCCCCCTCACACATTAATGCACTTGAAATCCTGGTAATACTGGTAAAACTTCTGGTAACATCCCTTTGTTCTTCAGCAATACAAGTAGCTTTAAAATTTCCACTGAATTTGTTTAGTAAGAGTTTCAACATTTTCAACACTTTTTGGACATGAGCCAGCAATGTGCCCTTGCAGCAAAGGTGGCCAACAGCCTCCTGGGCTGCATTAGGAACAGCATCTCCAGCAGGCTGAAGGGGTGATCCTTCCCCTCTAATCAGCACTGGGGAGACCGCATCAGGAGTGCCAAGTCCCATATAAGAGGGTCATGGAGCAAGTCCAAAGAGCCACAAAGATCATTAAGAAATTGGAGGATCTCATACAAGGAGTGGTTGAGAGTGCTGGGACAGTTCAGCCTGGTAAAGAGCAGGCTTAGGACGGAATCATATCAATGTGTACAGATACATGGTGGTGGGAGTAAAGATGACGGTGCCACAGTGAAAGGACTTGAAGCAATGGCTACAAACTGAAAACTCCATCCCTGAGGATATTAAGAACCAAATGGACACAACCTTTAGCAACCTGCCCTAGCTGAGCTTGGATTTGAGCAGGAGGGGTTGGACTAGATGATCACCAAAGGTCCCTTCCGAACTCAGCTGTTTTATGATTATTCAGGGAAAACAGCAGCAGAGAAGCAGCCAAATTACTACCAACACATAAATGTCTTGGCCAGTTTCTTCACTAAAAATTATTATCCTACACGAAATTAGTACTTAATCTGTAATTTACACCGCAAATGAGGCTAGCTAGTCCAAGTTCAAAACAGCATTGTTTGGGGAAGAGGGTTGTTCCCCTGTGAATGGGAGCTGGATAAAGGGGAAACTTAGATAAAAGCCAGTGAGGAAAGATGCATGTGTTTCTTCCCTACAAATGTGACTCAATTTAACTACTGATTTAAGCTAGGTAAGAGAAGTCATACTTCAAAATTTTACTTGAGGTACACTGCATGATGGTATTACTGCTGCCAAATTGTTCTAATGCAATCTTACAGCCTGACCACCTAATACGCTTTGCTTCCAAATGACCAGCCTGTTCCTGTTAGATGCAGCATTATATTAATGAGTGGTTGCATAACGACAAAGCTAATACTAGAGGAAATCTTTAGGCCATAACCACAGTCAGCTCTGCAGTGAGAGCACCCCTGGATAAAAAAAAGCTTATATTGATGCCAAGGTTGTAATGTCATTACATGAGAGATGGATGTAGCAATTTTGTCTTAAGAACATTTTGGTCTTAAGAGCATTCCCGCACCATAGTCTGCAACAACTGATGTAACTTTTTGTGGGTCAGCCCTATAAACTGTTCAGAGAACATACCCAGCTAAAGAAAACTGGCAAAAACTAGATTAGGCTAATACTGGAGCTGAATTCTCTGCATTGCACGCACTAGTTTTGGTCAGAAGCTAACAAAGTCACCACCAGTACACACTAAAAGTTTTCCAGATATAAAGAGTTACTAAGCTATTTAACATTAATGTTTTTGTGATGCTGAAAGTGTTGTCTAGTGCCGTAGGGTTTAATTATACCCTTCCACNGCTACTGAAGACATTTGAAATACTTAATAATGGATACGTACAAATAGATACCTCATTAGCCTTGAATCACTGACGCAAACTTATTGCTGCAGCTGATTTTATGTGAACTACTTCCCATTAGTCATAACACCTTTACCCCAAAATATCAAAAGCTCTGGAGCTCAAGATAGCAAGGGTATCAAAAGAAAAATAAAAAGGAGACCTTAAGTGAAAAACAAAGTTCTGCCTTTCAAGTCAAAATTAATTCTGGCTGCCTAGTGTACTTCTGACCAGCATGAATTGAGTAAAGTTGCTCCGACTCAATCATCCTTATCTTGGAATTAGTTAGCTTTTGTTGCTTTCGGTCAGACCCCATAATGCTTTTTAAATTTTTAAGGTTTATTTTTGTTTAAAGAAAAAGCAAACTGACTTCTTTTTGTCTAGATGGTATCGTCTTTAACTAAAAGCTTCTGCTGAAATAACAGTAGCTATTGGGGATATATCCTGAAATTGGTCTTGTGTATAGCTTCTTGTATTTGTCTTTTGGCTGGAAGTGAGATAAAAGAAATGAAGATAAAACAGATTTATGTATCAATTCTCGAGATGTTTAAGCATGGCATTCTCTTACCTACTGCAGAGAGCTGAAGCAAATGAGCTCAGGAAGAGTTGCCAAGTGAAAAAAAGCTCCACACAATTTTCTTAAAAAAAAAAAAAAAAAAAATCAAAGCCACATAGCTAATTCCAGTAGTTTGCAGAACTACTAGGATGCTACAGCCTGGTGTGTTTGAAAGTGTTTTTGTGGAGAGATTGCATTGATTTAATCTCAGATTTGATATGATTTGAGGGTTAACAAGATTGTTGGCTCTGCGAAATAAACACTCTTAATACCAGCTACTAAGTATGGTTTAACTGTCACAGGACTGCCTGCTTTTGCAGCATGAAGGCTCTGAGCAGAGCCTTGACATTTTCAATGCTGCTCTTTGAGTGGCAGCTTTGAAAAACTTGTAGCTACCTCAACAGGTGTTCCAACAGACCTGGTCAGGGACAAGCTAATGAAGATTATATGATCATAGAAATACACTTCAAAGCAATGTACTGCAAGAATTGTATTAACACAGGTTTAGGAATTCTAAGTCCATGAAGACTCACATCCAGCCACATAGGGTTATTATATATGGCATGCCCTATTTTCAACTCTGCAAATTCATGGACCCTTTTTGTGAAAGATTTAGGATAGCATATATCCTTCTGCTTTTATCAAAACCTCATTGTGTAATGAAAATAAACTCAGAATACTTGGGATGGAATACCAGAACACTATCTGACAGAAAGACTAGGTGGTTATGTGAGGGAAAAATGATCTTTGACATAATTTCACAGATCTCAAACAACTTGCACCCAATATGAAAGAAGAAATAGCTCATTCATTTTCCCCTTTAAAAATCATCAACGTTAGAGGCTCTGAAAGAGCATTAGAGACCTCCAAAGAGGCTCTGAACTTTGGAGTTCCCAAGCTCTGGCAAACTTAGAGCATGAGGAAGCAGAAAATGGTGATGGAGCCTTGGCTCTACTGATTGGACTAACTCAGAGGTAGAAGACTGATGATACCACTAACAACAACTTAAAGATCTTCTGTTACTCCACGTTATCCTTTTTTTACAGTGGTTTTAAAAAGCCTCACCCAAGAATAACTGTTGCCTAGCTGTCGTCTTAAACAAATAGATGGGTTTTTTTAATTACGTTAAATATCCATTTCTCCCCATAATTTCAGGTGTTTTCTGCAGTACTAGCACTATGGGGAAAATCAGGACATTTCTGTCTTACATAAGTAACTTGTACATGGATAAAGGTACCAAACTTTAGATTCCTACTTTGGGACTAGGTTTTTCATAATCCCCTCATAATTTAAAATCTTACTTAAGAATGAAAGCAGTAAAGAGAAAAGAACCACTACCCAAAGGATTCTTGTATAGAAGGCAAGCAAAAAGAACTACCGTGAAGCAAAACACAAGAAGGATGTACATAAATAAAGCACAAGGGTCCTCTTAAGAATATACCCCATTCAAGAATTTTGCATTTTCTGAGCTATATCTATTTCTGTTCAAGACAGTCAAAGACCCCTTACTTCAGTAAGAGCTGGACTAGGCTCTTAATCAGGAGCTCAGAGCCACATTAAAAATACCAGTATGAGTTGGTTTAAAAAAGTACTTTTTGTTGTGAAATGTTCCTTTGGACTTATAAAAGGAAAATGCTTTGCATTTTTTTCTTCTAAAAGAATAGGCCCCAGACATTTGGAAAGTATCTGCTCTGAGTCACAGGCACAAGAGTCTGCGAAGTACCCCTTTATGCAATCAAAGACACTTACCCTTCCAGTGTTATATGTACGTCAGTACATCAGATGCACTATTTTGGTTGTTCCACAGGCACTCTGAGATCAGACATAGTCTTGGCAAATTTTGCAGATCATGTCTCAGCCTGACCTGACACTTCAACCTCACGAAGCTGGAGCTTCTAAACGTTCCCATGTCACTGAGCAGGGATCTCAGTGCAGAGAGTCAAACACATCAAAGAATCCTTTGACTGCTAAGTTATGAGGAGACTCCCTTCTCCTGAGCAAAGGGTCCAGGGAGAGAGACAACATATTTGCTGTGTTAGCTTTAGAAGTCATATGCTCTTTGCAGAAGGGGTTATCTTGTGTCCACACTCTCTGATCTAAGCTAATGTTTGTTTACAGAGACTGTAAAGCAGGAAAGCTGGAGAGCAGGAATGTTTCACAGTATTACTTGTGGTCTCCTCTATAAAGAGGTCTTTGAGACAACCTTTTGGGGTGTGGGGGGAGAAGTCACCTGTAACAGCCACATCAGGAGATGCCTATTTCCAGGAAAAGGTCTAACCCCTTTTGCAGGGTCTGAGTGATCATTTGGATGTATATTTTGCTTTCAATGCTTTCACAGAAAGAGGAAAATAAACCATAAAGAGCATTATAGCTCAGTTCAATCATTTTTACAGCTGGTGAGCCCAATACCCAAAAACAAATACTCCAAGCCATCTGCTGGTTAAGTGGCTCCCAACTAATTTTTTTTTTTTGCTCACTACTACCCACCTTAGGTGGTGTCTGGAATTTTTTTGGCACATGTTTTCAAAGAAAAATGACCCTCCAAAAGTCTTGAATAAGAAAATGATGATACTTAACTCAAACACTACTGGCATAAAATGATTTCTTGACCACAAAAAGTAGAACCCTCTGCATTGTGATTTTCAGTTTCTACTTCTCTAAAATGTTTTCAATTACTCCTTCCAAAAGCTAAATTATATTTACCAGTAGCATGGACGCTGTTATGTTGATTCTTGTTGAATTCTAATGAACAAAGCAAACTCCCAAAACATAAGACTGCTCAGGCTCCCTTGGAGAGAACGTTTAGATCACTCTGAATTGTATATAAAAACACATGTTTTGTTCCTCATATACTTACTTACTTATTTTATTATTGTTAGCCCCCCTGCTCGATATAGGAATTAGAAAAATCTGGTAAAAAGAAAAAATCAGTATCAATAGCAGCTAGTCAAGAACATTAGAGCAGATCTCCACTACACTAACAAGTAACAATATTTTTGGAGGGGGGAGAAAGAATTTTTTTGACTGTAGGCTACTTCCAGTTTCCGAGGTGTCTTCTGAGCATCCAGCAAACCTGTGATATGCACAGCCCATTCAGTTTGTCACCCGGAAAAAGTGACAAGGAAACACTGCTTGTCTTGATTTATCAAGTGATCCTTTTACCCTGAAGTGCAGCCAGGAATACAGGCCCAGTCATGTACTGGATGCATGAGGGCATGATGGAGTTCTCATGTATATGGTTGCTTATCTTGCAACCGTATAAATCACACTTGACAGCCCTCAAAACCAAGGGGGGACTACTATATTTGCAGGCACGTGTGTTTGAATCAGGGCTTGGGGTTATCCTATTTATAAAACGTCAATCAACACCATTTTGTCCTGCAATTCTTTATGTGTGACCACAGTGGTTTAGCGTGCACACACTATGCTTCGCATAGTATACTCTATTATTCAATCAGGCATAAACTTATAAAAACAGCAGGAGGTCTCAGTACTATTTTAGCAATAGTATTATTAGCCAGACAGCAATTAGTAGCTATCTGATATTTTTCTATGTTAACTTCACTTGTTTGTTCATGAAATATTCTATGTGCATTTTTTTTTATTTGCATTGTTTCGATTAAATTTCTCAGTGTATTAAGAAAAAGTCAGGTTACAATCTGTTGCATTTAATGACAATGAAACAAAGGCTCTTTACTTTTAGTTCTCCATGTCTGTGAACATCGGGAAAGCACCCTTGCTTATAAAAAAATATTGCTCTGAAAATAATACTACCTGAACTAACCCGATGTTATTGTACCATTTCCAGAAACACAGGGGAACAGGGCTTTTTTTTAAGTGGTAGGGAAAGACTGCTTTAAATTTGATTTTACTTGTAATCATTTTACAAAGAAGTTATGAAAACATTTCAATAAAATCCCTCTAAAAAACATTATCAGGAGCTTCTACAGTGTCCTTTTTCAAGGACTATGCAGGTGCCATGCCTGATTTGGGTATAACACACTTGCAAGTCACTGAAAGATTGAGAATACAGCCACATCCAAGAACATTCTATACCTTATGTGATCTCTTTATACCTGAAGCAATGTTTTTGTGACAGCTCCAACACCAAGAACTGCAGAGCAGCGAGGTGTATGCCAGCATTTACAAATGGCTGATGTGCATGGAAACTGTCATCTCTGAAGACAGAGGCCTGAAGAGCGCCTCAGCAACTCCATCTCTGAAGCTGCAGTCCCTGACTGCTATTGATCTCAGGGCCTCTGCAGGGCTGTACATGTTCAGTTCATGATTTTAAGCAAACCTTGTCCACAGACAGTGCTAAAATTAAACATAGTACTCAATTTTTCATCAGAACAGGATGACTTCAGATCCTAGCATTTTAGAGGAAGAGAAGGAGGACAACAAAAAAGCTGTTAAGATTTTTCCCTTGGCAGTGAGCTTCAATTTTAAATTATGCTATTAACATTGTGTAACAAAGTTGTTCGGAAAGCCAGCTACTATATTGTGGAGTAAGTTTAGTGAACTCAGTAGAGCTGTACCAGTTTACACCAATAACTCCAAATTTCATAAACTGTGGAGAATATTTTCATTTGTTCCCTGCTGTCAGACATAATTTAACATGATAATTTCTTGATATACATTCAGCTTCATGCACATTCTTTTGTTTTGCAATTTTTTTTTTCCACTATTATCAGTGTTCAACTCTATTTACCTATTCTTCTATCTGTCTCATCACTTTAGAGTGTGAATAGCTTCTGTGCTGGATGTCCTTGTGGTTCATGGTGCCCATGGCCTGAGTTTCAACCTATGGGCTAGACTTTCTTTTACTGTAGCTTTTGGCTTTCTCAAAACACTAACCCTCCTCCTGATCTGAGAGTTATGCTGGGGGCTCCATGAGTCCCCAAAGCTAAGGGCTGCTTGGTGAAGAATTCTAGTAGAAGTAAACTTCTTTTAAGAGATTGAGAAAAATACTCCAGTAACCAATGTCAGGATGGCAGAAGGCATAGAAACCTTTGGCACCAGGTTTCTACAAGATTCAAGGCCATCATTCTACAACTAGCTGCAGCTGGTTTTAGCTGTCCTTGCTACTTTGCTCCACAAGTCACTTTTTGACACGAGTATGGACATCTAGATTACTTCACCTATTGGTTTTCTGGGTGAAAACCAACCTCTGCTGTACTCCTCTATTCCCCAAGGTTATTTTAACCTGCATCAGTTTGACAATCTGGCACTCCACACATATCTACAAAGAGCTAAGCAAGCATAGTGGAGGGGTGACACGGTCTGGGAACAGATTAGGTTAAGACATGCAGCTGGAATAGCCACAGCTTTTATCAGAGAGTTTGGAGAAACAGGTGGGAATTACATTAGACATATATTCAACAACAAATTTCTTCATTGCTTTAAAGATTTAAAGGGGAAAAACAAAAGAAAAGTCCCACGTATACCTTAACAGGTAATCCTTGTACAACTAAAATTTCAGCAAGCAATGAATAAAATAGGAAAATGCCTAAATTTGTGCTCTCCAGAAACAATTTATCATTCTTGAACCATGATTTACACACAGATTTGGGATCTGGAGTAGAAAGTTCACAAGATATTCTTAATTCTAGCGTGCTTTATGATGCCTACCTTTCATCAATGGAACCCATGCCAGACTGAATGAAACATTCTTAATATTAATAATAAACTAACAAACCCAGTTTACTAGCATCCTGTCCATCAGGCCTTCCCTCCATTCAAATAGTAATCTTTAAACTAGGGAGATATTTAGCTCTTGTTTTCACAAGCACAGAGTGGAACCTTTTATAAAGCAATGTTGAAGACCAAGGTGACTTGGACAGTTCCAAAACCATAATTCACAAAGGAAATAAAAAGGTTGTTCTCTTAAGAGGAAAGCCATATTTTCCATCTGTGGGATAAAAAAAAATAAGCCAAATGCATCCTTTAGAAAAGTAATTTCTGAAAAAATCCTTGTATAATATCAGAAGGCATTTAATCCTGTCTTGTATGTGTCCAATTGGGTCACAGATACGTTTGATTTTTAGGGAAAAAACAGAATCATATTTAATATGATTCCAGGAAAAAACATGTCTGATGCTGTTTCCGTCACTGAAGATCAGTGATCTATATTTAGTTTAGAGTTCCCTTCCATTTTTCCAGCATCCTATTCATTAAAAGATTTAATGTCATTCTAAGTGCAGGAAGACTTACATTTTACGTGCAGTGTAACATTTCAAAAAGGTTATGTGTGTGTTAACAGTTCTGGAACATTTATCCTAACCTTTCACTCTTCTTTTATTCAATAGTACTCTTGCCTTTTCTGCGTGAAGCAGCAAAGTGATTATATTCATTTCCAAGATACATAAAGTAGTTCTGAGATGGACGTTTCTAAGGCTTAAATAATATAACCGAATCAAGTTTTTCGCTGCATCCACACACAGCTTCTCCGCTAGGGCTTCTTATCCTTGCATTACATTTCCATTCCTGCAAAGCTTTTAAGCATGAGACCTGAAGAGATAACTCCAGAGAGGTGTCTGTATGTCTAATGCTTTGCCCTTTTCCGTCAATAGAATTTCTTTTAAAATAACCAGTTCTTATTTCTCATTTTCTTTCAATCTCACTTAGTTTCCATTTTTCACTTCCTAAAATTTCCATAGGAAGGCCTAGACCATGGCTCAGCAGTTTAAGTTTTCTGCTCATTTGACTCATAGCCTAGTAAGAATTGGACAAGTACTCCAAATCCACTCCAAGGAATTGGTTTTCTACTGAAAATGTTGTGTTTTAGCGTAAGCAAAACTTCAGATAAATTGTAAATACAATTTAAATATGCTAGGAAACCAAGCTACACCTCTGTGATTCACCCTGACAAAACACAGGCAAGATATACAGCGTTAACAGTAAGTTCAGGTGTATTTTATACAATTTCAAAAACATTTGGCCCTTACAATCACTTGAAAGAATTCTTGTACTGCATGTCTGTCATATTTTTCCAAAGCCTTTGCACAGTTTGGTTTTGGATTTTTTTAATAAATAAATCAAACTTAACAGCTCTATCATTGTAAGTATTGTCTCTGTTTTTACAAAATACTTCTGTTAAATATTTCCTACTCAAAAGCAACCGAGTGCTAGATTCTGCAATATTTACTGAACGTGAATTTTAATGTCTTCAATCAGTCTTTAGATCTCATAGGAGCCACGTCTAGATTTGGTCTCAAGTTCTTCCCAATACACATAAACAACTGAAATACCCATTGAGCCAATTTTGCCTATCCATATCTTCAAAGCAAAATGAAAAGTCTGAGTAAGTTATACCACATCAGTAGCCTTGCAGAATTATACTTGCAAGATTATAGCCTAGAAAACCTAAACATGTAAAGAAGGTATTTTCTGCCATGCAGCTGCTTCCTGACAACATTTCTTAAAGTCAGCAATACAAGTTGTAGCTGAGCATTCCCACAAAGGTCATGCAAGAAGCAAAGGTTCAAAGCACAAAGTAGTGCTTGCATAGTCTTCATCTTGACAAATGTGGGGGTACGTTTAGTCCCACATAAATGATTGTGTTGAAACCTGAAAATATTTTGTTCTTAAATCCATCATTTTGCTTAGAGGTTTTATTTTACACTGCATAAGACCTACTTTTATTTAGAGACACAGCATAAAACAGTGCCTTGGGTTCAATAAGCAAGCTCTACAAAAATAATTAATGAACAGTCATAGAAAAGTGTAGCTGTAATTGATGCTGCTGTAAAATTAATAACAATGTTTTTCATTATCATAAATTGTAATAAGTTGAAGATAATGTTAAATAGACAGCCACATGAGCCATTAACTGTATTCAAAAACAATGGGGAAGAGGTCATTTGTCAATTACAAAAGCTAAAATGACAAAGAAATAGCTCCCACTTCTAAGAATACTACAAGCACAGGATAGTTTTAAAGGAAAGGAATGGAGAATAGTCTAAAGATAGAATCTGTATATTTTAGAACATTACATGAAGGAGAAGGACAGTGACAATTGCACTGATAACCATTTTTAAGAAGCATTGAAATGAATACAAGTTTTCAGAAGTTTATAGAGTGGTTATTAGAAACACATTAATATATTCTGAAGCCATTGTAGATGTATTTAAAGACCTGTTTAAACCTGCATTATTCATGTTCTCCTTGTTCAGCTCAACAATCACCTTGGATTGTACAAAAATCCCTATGAGCAAAGTATTTAAAAAAGATTCCATTGTTTGCAAGCAGGTAGTTATTAGAATTTCCTAGACCTAAAAAATTGTTAGAAAAATCAACAGGTCCAGCTTTCTATAGATATCTCTGTAAAAGGTTTCGGATTTTCTTTTGCCTTCATCAGTGATTCAAGCAAAGCCTCTCTCTCAGTGTTTCAGCCATTCATCATATTTATTTGCATTTTTATGACAAATCAGCTCTTAAAGGAAAAGGTCTAAAAGTCCTTATTTTTTAAATAAATGAGAGATTTCTTCAAAAGGTTTCAGTGAAACTGCCGTATTCAGAGATTCATTGTTTATGTAATGAATTCTAGATTATTAACATCCATTCTATTTTTCAAATATTTAAAAGAGTTTCCATACACACTTGCCCAAATTCTCTGCAAAAAAAATGTTGCTCTCTTTCCTGTTGGATTCTATAGTACAGGGCATTCCTGGAAAGGAGTAAACTGGAGT
>VYZV01043241.1:25212-45739 GCA_013401275.1 Pandion haliaetus | reverse complement strand
CTGATAGCAACAAGAATTTCTCAGAAATGGCTTTGGTTTTATGCCGGAGAGCAGCTGGGAACTGCTTCTCCTGCACTTGTCTCTAAGGGGCAACATTCAGGCTGTAACATTGATGCACAGTTAAATCACAGACACTATTAAGCCTCCTAAAGAAACATGTTAACCACAGTTTAAAAAAAAAGTATGTAGAAAATCCATNGATAGATAATATCTACTTCATTATTTCAAGATTAATTTAGAAGGTCATTTCAGCCACTCAGTTTGAGGTCAACATCTCCCCCATGGGGAAAAAAAAAAAAAAAAAAAAAAAAAGGAGCACACTGTAAGGAACACTTCCAGAATCTTAAAGGTGTCATTCATGGACAAAGGTATGTTGAACATTTGGGGATCCCAAGTCAAAAGCCTTTCCATATCTTCTGCCTTGTGCAATGTTTGTTTAAAATACGTTATTTCAAAGGTAACACATGTAGATGGTTCAGAAGGGAGTATCCATACTACTATTTAATCTATGTTGATGGCTGCTTGAAATAGTTCAAACTTGTCTCACAGAAAGGGTTTTTGCAGTTTTTGTTCAAAGTACAGAATGTACTGGGTAGATCATCAAGTTCTGGTGTGTCACCCACCCTCTACACAACCCTTAGCCAAAAATAGGGAATGGCTTATAAAGGCATAAGGTTTCTGAATGACAGCATTACTGAAATATGCATACCCTTTTTTACATCACAAAACCCCCAACTAAAATATAACATATTAGATCAAGTCAAGCAAGGTCAGAGCAGCAGCAAAATACTCGCTTACTAGCTTACATTTAGTATGAAGACCCAACTTATTCCAGGCCAAATCTCTTATGAAACCTGAGCCTGCAAGATTTTGTATGTATACTTTTATTTGAACATACTATACCTCTTTTGCTCTTAAATCTTTTTCAGTTTCTAGACACTTCAACTTTTTTCAGCAACGGCAAAGTTTACTGTTACAGTAAACATAAGCCTTCTAACAGAAGTTAAGCAAGCTCACTTACTAAACACAGCTCTTGCAGCACGAAGGACAATTTATAGGGACAAGGATTCACCCAGCATTATGCAGGGCAGCCACAGGAGTAACAATGAAACTCCTCACTTTATGACTCTGGAGATTATCCTCTGTGCTCTCCAGAGTTCTGGTAAACTCCACATGACATCATGTAGCACTGCCAAAATCACAAAAACTCTTAAGAGGGAAGTGGCACTGCTAACTTGTGAACTCCAGCTATGAACACACAGTTGTTCTCAAAATGGGATATTCACAGAGACAACTGGTTCCCAAACAACTGGGATATCGTAGCTGACATAGTGGGTTTTTCCCCCAGCCCAGATTTTCACAGTATTTCTTTATTGGAGTATCACAGTTCTTTCTAGTGTAGAAGTGTTGCTTTCGGCAAAATGAGATAAAGCTGAACAAATACAGCAAAATAGAAATGAGCTGGATCTGGATGTAGATGTGACATGATGAAAGGTGGAAAAAGAGCAGGTGTGGGGAAACATGAGGTAGTGACATCTTTAGAGTCAAGCATTTGGGTTTCCAAGGAAGCTCACTCCAGGATTTAGAGGAATCGTCCCTAGACTGCAGGTGCACTTGAGCCAGGGTTGATTGGCTGCCTTCTACTTTGAGCAGGATCAGAAAGCTGGTCCAAGATCCACAGTTAGGCTTTATTATATGACATCACATGCATGATCCACATGAAGAGACTCGGGACAGGCTTGTTCACAGGCCGACAAAGGTGAGACATTATTCAATTCCCAGAAAGGTTTTCCCATTATTGCTGGTTAGTTAAGAATGCAAGATATGCACAACATCAGTAAGATGCCCTTACTGTCAAAAAGTTACAAGCAAAGGACAGGTCACTTGTGTGGGATCCTGCAGATTGAGAGAAAGGAGAAATGGAATCTTTCTGGAGTGCCCTAACACTATTTCTGGCAATGGGAGAATGCTGAAATGAGTAGAGCAGTTGATTTATTGTCATGTACATTCTTACAGAACTTTGGCATCTGTAAACCAAGTATTGGGTAATAACAGATCTCATGCCCAGCCCTTGTCTTAGTACAGCCACTGTAGAGGGCAAAAGAGAACACAGAATCTCAAATTTTAAGAGCTTTATCATCAGTCAGTTTGTTGGTCAAAACTAAACAATGAAGCAGCAAGGACCTAAATAGCCATTAAACCAAAGAAAGCTTAAAAAAAATAAAATAAAAGGAACAATTGATGCCCTGTGTCAATAGAGAGTAAGAAGGAAGAAATGTAATCCAACCTAAACAATGAACTGGTAAAGCATAGTCTCATTTTCTATCCTCCTTAGGATAATACCTTTTGGGCTTCCCAAAACAGGAAAGACACTGATAAACTGCAGCAAGTTCAGCAGAGAGCCATGCAGATGGCTGCAATGCTTTCCCAGTGAGGAGAGGCTGAGGGGATCAGGCTTGTTCAGCCTGCACAAGAGATGGCTTTGGGGGGGACACACCTAACAGCAGCCTGCCAGTACCTGGAGGGGGAGCCAGGTATCAAGAAGACAGAGCCTGTCTCTTCATAGTGGTACATGGAGGGAGGACAAGAAGTATCATTTGAAACAAGAGAGCTCCATATAAGGAAGACCATCTTCACCATGAGGACAGTCAGGCCACGGAGCAGGTTTCCCAGAGAGGTTGTGTCATCTCCAGCCTCAGATGTTTTCAAGACAAGACTGGATAAAGCCCTGAGCTACTTTATTACTGACCTCATAGTTGACCTGCTTTGAGCAAGAAATTGGACTAGAAACTTTGAGATCCTTTCCAACCTGAATTTTCCTACACATCCTTACAACACAAGGCTGCAATATTAAGCATTTTAAATTTACTGTGTATGATTAAACACTGAACATCTATACACAACACAGCTACTCATACTGTAGAAGCAAATTCTAAGATGATTAAGTTTCTAAAAACATCTAAAAATAGTAAGTATTCTTACATTATTCAAATATTCTATATTACTGTTACATTTTTATGATATCCCCCTCAAATAATTATTTTAAGGCCTATATTTTCTGACATTTTACTAAATCTACATAGTAGCTACCTCTTATATTGCTACTCAATGTAGATTCAAATGTTCCCTCTAACTACTAGTCCTCCAAAAGACTGAAGTTTCTTTCCATGAAAAAAGACAAAACAGTCTCCATTCTGTTTTGGGGTTTGGTTGGTTAGGGTTTTTTTTTTCCCCAGCATTTGCTACTTCTCCCAACCTATGCCCCCAGGTCTCTCACTGCACCACACTTTGCATATCAAAACGCTGTTGAGCACATGGATGGAACTCAGGCTGCAAAAGCGTGAAATTGAATCAAATTTCCCCTTTGCCCTAAGACAGCACCTGGTTTTGGATACTAATGTAGGAAAAGTGAAACAAATTAGGCAAGAGGAAGAGGAGACTGTTTCTCTCCCATTAGTTTCCCTTCACATCAGAACCTCCCTTCCCAGATCTATTCTGAATAGATAATAATTAATTAGTAAGATATTTACCCTTAGCAACTAATAAACAGCAAACAGTAGCAAAAAGAGAGAATGGCCAAAGCTTCAGCTTTAGATGGGGGGTTCAAAAGTCCCTGAAGACACATGGAGAAAGGGTAAATGATCATCTAGCCCAGTCGCCCGACTTCTTCGCCTGACTTCTACACTGGACTGTGACTTCCTTCAGTGCATTTCCCCCTATCCACCCACACACAGAGCAGTTTTGGTTTGACCCTCTGTAGAGGGCTTGATATAAAAGACACAAAATCTATTTGCAATCCAGGTCCAGATTCCAATCTCACTGCCAAAAAAAGGAGAGAAAAAAAAGTAGTTGCTTGTTGAGATTCATGTCTCTAAAAATAAGCAGGATGTAGACAAATTAAATTCCTTTTGCAGAGTGGGATGCATACAAGAAACCACAAGTTTAAAGATAATAATTTGATAGGAAGGTTAATTGGCAGCTTCCAGAAGGAAAGTATAAAAGAAAGCTCCAGGGTTTTCTTCTTTTTTTATTTCAGATCACCTGTCAGAGCTGCTTTTCCCTGAAATTCTTTAAAACAGAGCAAGTGGCCAGACACTACAAAACAGATTAAGCAGCTAGATGCTATGCATGCAGTATGGCTGTTAATTTTGCAAGGAACAGACAAGGGAAAGGGCTTATCAACTCCATTACTGTAATCGTTTCCATTTAATGTCAGGGGCATAACACGACCTTGAATATAAAAGCAAAGTTATCAGCCTAAATGAAAGAGAAACACCAGCTAAGGCCTCAGTGAGGCTGTACTGATTTACATTTCTAGAAAATTAGGCCAATAGCATCCAGTTCTGAAGTTGCTGTACGGTTTGCCAAAATCATATCCACCTTACAGAAGTTGAAGAACATTTGATCTTGCAAACACTGTCATAATGGGACCACTCAGACTGGAAACGAGCACAGTTGGGCTTTTAACATATGGCTCAGAGCAAGTCAGTTAACATCTGTGCCATGTACAATTTGTAGAAGTAGGAACAAAACCAGCAATCTACCTGATACAGATTGTTGTAAAGCGATCTCAGATCTGTAACACCAAGGAAAGCCAAAAGACTACTGAAATGCTTGGCTTTATATCCACTGGAGCTGGCTGCTGCTGTTACTTAAAAAAAAAAGCTAGAGTTCCTCTTAGACTGATTATTTGAGGAACATTCTTTGTAGCACTTGGCCACTCCAAAACCTCACTGCATACTACAAAGTACTGAGTAAACAGAAGCCATGGATCATTTTTTTTGATGAATGCTCTGACATCTGATGAAATGCAATATAAATTGCATCTACATTAAGCTGTTCCCTTTCACCTCTTCTTTTGTATGAAGATTTATAAGTAACGTTCTTACATTTTTAGTGAGTTACAGTATGGACAGAGATAGTTGGAGGAGATTGTCCCATGGTGTCAGCTGACATAGAGGTACTGAAGCTATTTAAATTGGACCATGTTTTCAGACTGCAATCATCTTCATTTGACAGCACTAGTACCCTGTCTACCTACAAGAGTCTGTACAAATACTTCCGCACAAATATTACTCAAACTTTATATTCATTTATATTAACAATTTTGGCAAAGTGCTTGTTTTTATTGGATAGTAAGATGATCAAATTTGAAAGATACCTATTCTGAGATTTAATTCCTTTCAAGGAATGAAGGCAATTTCATAACTAAAAGAAACACCATTTAAATAACCTGCCAAACATTACTTTAATAGAGTTTTGTCAAAAGACTCAGATCTTCAATGCAATCTGGGAGATTTCCTATTTACCCAAGAAGGGGACAAAGTTGAGGACAACATGAGAACAGAAAGACTTAAAAAGTGACACAGTAGGCTTGTTGTTTGTTACCTGGGAAACTAAAAGTTTATAAAACAATAGAAAAGATCATGCCATTTGTGACAATGATTGCCTTGAATATTTCACCTGTACTTTGTGATGGTACTGCAAATATATAAAATTAAATATTAAAAAACCAAAACCAAAAATAAAACTAAAAAAAACCCAAATCTAATCTAGGAGAAAAGGAAAGGAGCTCCTTCCACAGATTTACAGTGGTATTTCCTCTTCATAGGATCTGTATGTGACAGTGTTCAGAGGTATCCAGTTCTGAAACACTTCTGCTTATGTATCATTTTAATATGTTCTGAAGGAAACCCAAAAGCGATAGGAAAACTGAAATATATGGAGAGGAATTAAAGATTTGTGTTTTCCCACATGTTAGTCATTTATGGAGGACTCTTATAAAAGATATATTCTTAATAATTACTGTGGAGTGTAGGGACCACACAGAAGGAGCTAGAAGGCTAGGAATACAATAAAGCAGTAGGACTACTAGATGTGAAAGAAATTAATTTTAGCAACCCAAAAGTTGAAAGGTTATTGGGGTGGGGAAGGGGAGGGAAGTTGAGGATGTCATAGAAAAAAAGTCTGGTGGTCAGAATTAAAGGTGCCCTTGAGCATGTTTACGGGACACTCCTCCCAGCTACAGGATGCAGGGCAACAGGAAGCATGAAGAGTATTGTACTAGAAAAGAGTTTATTGCATCAACTGCCTTATTTTCCAGTATACTATAACTAAGCCACACAAGAAATGACACACACACCTATTGCATTTCTGGCTGCTATCATACTGCACCAGCAACACATTCAGTATTGGCCAAATATATATCAGCATACACCAGATAGTTGGTTTTGTTTTCCAAACAAGGAAGGAAGATAGTGACATTTTCTCCAGACTACTTTTAGGCATTTGCTACCATGGAATTTAGAGAGCTAAACACTCTTGGTCAAGTCAAAATCTTCTCTGAAATCTGCATTTAGGTCATCAGACTGACAGAAGGTTAAAAGGAAACAGTTATAGGCCTCAGTTTTCTTTTCCTTGTAATTCTTAAGGTCAAACAGGAAAAGAACACCAGTATAAGAGGGTGAATACCTATACCTCTAATAAAATAAATTTTTGCACCAAATATCCTGTCTTTATTTTTACACAGCTGTCAAGAGTACAAACAAGCACTAAATCAGAGACTCTCCTGCTAGCTGACAGCAAGGTACTCGAGTTTATCATTGAATTTAAAGAGGTATATTGTCATTTCTTCTAAATACAAAATGTAGTACAACACAAAAGATACCTTTCTGCCTTCCTCATATCTGAATTCTCCTTCTTCCAGATTTTGCTTTTCAAGCACTAATTTCATAAAATTCATGAGCTTATATATAAACAGACCAACGTGGTTTCCTACCAGCCCCAAATTTTTATCAATTTTTCAAGGTCCCTTAGATAGTAGGCAACATATATCCTGGATATCAATGTGGTTTAACTAACAATCCTGGCAAAGCAAAAACTTCTCCCTCACACTGCAAAATGAGAAACACTTCAACTAAACACAGCCCGGGCCTGTTGCCACCAAAGCAAATATGACTTTCATTACTCTTTTCAAAAGACTAGACTCTTTTGCAAGAACAGTATTCACATCACCTTTAGTCAAAGCTCTTAACACACAAGACCTAAACTCACAGAAAAAGAAAGGAGTGAAGAAGGAGACTTAAGATCAAAGTTCCACATTCCTTTCATAGAGTAAAACCTTTCCCTTAAAGTCTCTCTAAATAATCCGTTTTACCAAATTATTTGTAAAGGCACATGAGAGAACATCTGGCACAATCTCATATGGTGACAGCATGTGTAAGACATCTTTAAGATGTTTGGTCTGCTCATCCTGCTTTGTCATTCTTTCTAGACTCTCTTGGCCTCCTCTCTATCGCTGTCTGACAAAGCTCTGCGCCACACCATCTGCGTGCCAGACTCCTCCAACCGCACGGAACCACAAAAAGGGAAGGACTACAAGTTCTCCAGTGAATGTGCTAAGGCACTGTTCCTCTGATGACCTTCTTTAATGAGTTGCTCCCGGAATTTTTTTTTTTTTTAAACAAGGCAATGGAATCATAATGCCGTTCACACAACTGGATTAAAGAACATTTCACTTCTGGGAAATAGCTATTTTACTCTTTGGTTGGGCAAGAAAAAAAAAAAGGAGGAGTTGGGTACTGGAAAGAGCTTGACCTATTTATCACAGCCTCAGTTTACTACAGGTCACAGACAGAAGACTGAGTGTTTTTAGCCATCCCCCACCTGGTTAGAAAGACTAATTTCCTATGTGATAAAAGAATTTCCAGTATACTAAAATTCCTGTAAGAATTTGGCATTTGTCTATACCTTCAGAAGTTTTTTCAGTAAATCTTACTAACAGAAAATTAACTAACAGACTAAACCCAAACATGTTCTGGTGCAAAGGCAAGAATAGCCATTCAAAGGCAAGAGTCACCTCGGATGTCATCACAACCATCTGTCATGATGTCAAGCCAAACAAGATTGGTATAGTTAGTGGAGGGAGAAGTTACCAATAACCAAGATGTGTGCTGTAAGTCAGCATGTGAGGTATTTCAGAGAAGGGAACTGAACACAGCATCTGTTACAGCATACAGTAGAAGACATAAGGACATAGCTGGCTGCAGACCAAGTCAGCCATTTTTAATACCCCTATTACCACACAAGGTCTTTCTGAGGCACAAAAACCAAACTAGTAACTTCAAAAAGTCTCATAAATGCTTTTCTTATGCAGGAAGATGGTGATCCTGGAGTCTTGTGCACAATACTAGCAGTTAATCTCACTAGAATAAAAAACATAACTGCAACCTTTACTCATTCTCATTATATGACTTAGCACTAAGCCATCCTGGAGGAAGGCGGCAGTGGAAGGAAAGGAATGGCTTTGAGGACATCAGTGTGGACTCTTGATGAATAAAAAAAAAGCAAAGTTTCCCAAAATAACTTCATTATTTCTACCCAAATTTTTATGATGTGGTCATTCACTGGTGAAGTCCAGGTCCTAGAAACAATAATTGGGACATTTCCTTTCCACAGCTACAACCTTCAGTTATGAGTAGTTCATCAATGATTATTCATGCATCAGGAATCCCAAATATACATCTATATATAACATGGGTAAGTCATAGCATGATGCATTCAACACAGATGACTCAACATATTCAACAGCTTAAACCATGTATGGGGAAAGTTCTTCCTGTTTATTAATAACTAAGATTAATCAGTCCTAATAAGCAGGACCAAGGGAAAAAAACATTTGTGACAATTCACTGCCTTGTCTTTTTATTTATTTATTAAACAAAGGTTTCCTGAGTTCATGCTGTCTGCACAATAGTATTTTAGCCTCGGGTACAGGATTTCTTGAGGTTTGGGGTTTTGTTTCTTTAAAGTCACAGCTGTAATAATCCAGACCCTGGAATTCACTAAGTCATGTTATCATACCTATCACTTAAATAAAAAGAATATCCTACTAAAGAAAGTTGCAAGCAAAAAGACCTGATTTATCACAGCATTTTACTACTATTAAGTCATATTGTAATAAACTGCTATGAACCTTTTCATCAAGCAGCTCCACATTAGTGACATTATGCAAACAAGGATACCTGGTGAACAAATTAGTAGATTCGGTTCACCATGCTACTCTTCTGAAACACAGAAATGACAGGAATCTGGTATTAGAGAACAAAAGATAAAAGCAGTCTGAAGATTCTAATTTTCAGTAGAAAAGTAGCTCTTCACCTCAGAAACAGCAGCATGTTTCACTCAAATCAAAGTTGATACATATTTTAAAGGTTCAAATAGTCAAAAGTTTTACTACTAAAGGTCATGCTACATCTTGAGCGGCTGTAAAATTGTACACTTGAGTTCTTTGAAGTTGTGTTCAATTTAGCAACTATTTTAGGATGTTTGGTAAGACTTCTATTCCAAGAGGGTAATTTCCCATCAAAGTTGCATTGTAAAACATCCATGAAACCATTAAATGATGCAGCTGTGCTACCCAGAGAAGAATTTGACTTTATTTAGTCACAGGTATTACTAACATACAATGGTAAATTTTAGGCTCTGTGTCAGAAAAGCAATTAACCCTGACTTTCACTAAATATACAATACCACCCAAACTGATTCAAACAGGATCTGCTAAGAGCTGGAGTATCATTTTAATCGGGAGTGCTTTTCTGAATCAGACCTTAACACAGAATGATGAACATCCAAGTAATCACAGTAAGGGTTTCTCAGTCTTAATACACGAGCAGGTGAGCTCTGTCAAATGGAGCTCCAGCCTCATGGCAGTATTCTTTCCACAGCAAGCAGTGGGACAGAACACAAGCACACACTTCAGCCTTCCCCGCACGAAGTCTGGCTGTTTCCTCCAAGCTGCAGAACTAGATCATTCTTTCCCACTGACCCTATTATGGAAACAGCAACCTCCAGCAGGCAATGGGAGCACTAGGGCTTTAATTTTTCAAACCACCAAATAAGATTTTCTGCAGCTCATCTGTCAACACACTTATTCCTGTGACATTTGGGGTGACAAATGTGGTGGCCAGGAATTTACCGCAGCCTATTTCCACTGCTAGTCCATTCACTTGGCTTCTGCTGAAACACTTAAATCCAAAGGACTCCACAACCAATATTTTGTCCTGTTTTAAATGGGTAATCTCTTAATTGATTGTTAATTAAAGATTCTAGAACACCAACACTGCAGACCAAAGTCATCTCTAGAGGCAGCATAGCAAGCCACAACACGGTTTCTCCCATGGCATCTCATTGCATTTATCATCTCTAAGCATAAAGGTTTTGCCTCTGGGGTAAGAGTAGAGTTTAAGAACTGTTTGGTCATCCCCTTCTTCTGAGCCTGACATGAAGAACAGCAATTACTTCCAGCTGAGAATAGACTGAGAGCTAGGCAGAGGTCATCAGCTTATTAGCTCAGCTCTAGGAAAAAAAACTTTAAGATGATCGGACTGCAGTAAGATGGGATTTAACTAGTTCATTTGGAAAACACCACATATAACTGAAGGAACAGGAAATGCAGCTGCTACTTATAAATGACAAGCAGTCAAACCATTACTGTTCTCCTTTTATTCTTGCCAGTTCCTCAGCCACTAACCATTTCTGATCCAGTACAACAGCTGTAATATTGTATATAAATGCATTAATGCTCTAGGGAGATGTCCTGTTTGGGAGAACACATAGTTTTACATAAACTAAAAAGATTATTTTAGTTAGTTTTCTGTTATCTCAGTACTGATGATTTACAGATTTCACAGGAAGTATCCTATCAGCCAAGGCATGACTGCACAATCAAAGAATCTCCATATTTCAGGGAAACATGTAGGCCAATTGTTTGTTGGAAAATGTACAGATGTAATCTGGGAATGCTCAAAGAATTAACGATAGGTTATTTTTTTGTGATGTTTTTCTGCAGATACTCTGCTTCCACCGGAACTGCGGCCTTATATGTAGAAACACAGCCTGTTATTTCCTATGACGTGCAACATGCTACCATACATGCTTTCCCTTTAACTCATCAAGTTTTCCAGGCTGCTGCCCACTCTGATGAAAGGAATGTCACTACGCATACTACACTAATTCATTCCAGTGCTTGAGACCTCACCAATTTTCACACCTACAAAGGCTAACACTTCAATGTACTGCAGGGCAAATATTGCCATGGATTTGGGCCAGGAGAAAATTTTTTTTTTTTTTTAAAAAAAGAGCTGATGTCTTAACAAGATTTTTAAATATACTGCCCCTGAGTATACTTGTCTCTGAAGACGACTTCTTGTCTATACTACACTTAAAATAACGAAGCAAGGAAGCTTAGGATATATCTATCATGATGATCAAATGATTCCAGAAGGGATCAATTGACAAAACCCCTCAAAAATAAAATCAAGACCTTGCAATTTGTAACAAAGTCTATAATACAGCCTATAATTTTGACTCTTTGCTCATTATCATAATAAATGCAGTATTTCATCATATTCTGCTTTGGTAAATATTAAGAAGGACGTTCTAATAATATATTGCAGTGGGTTGCTGTTTAAATGCAATGCAGAAACAATCAACCCATGCTGAATATTCACCTACTATGCAACTGTTATCTGCTTCAAAAGACAAAGAAAGTAAATAAGTAACCCCCATAACGCTTTATTACAGGATGATACCTAAGCTATTCATCCCTGCTGTGTTGAACAGTACTGAGAAGTTATGGATTTCAACACTGTACAACCTCACTGGAATTTTACTATGCTAATTAAAATCATACTGGAAATCTGAATCTGTAGAAGAGACATTCACATATGAGAAACAAGGTATGGCAAATTCCACTAGTGAATTAGACAACAGAACACCACAAAAAATTCATCACTTGTGGTTCACACCATAAGCCTCTCAAATCAATACCCAAGTATACCCCTTCCTCTCCTGCTTGTTTCCTCTCCAGACAGGATTCTTACCAATTCTCCTTCTGTGTCCCAATTATCTGTTTTCCTTTCCAGACTACCATGTCCAGACTACAGGTTTTATTTAAATCATCGTGCAGGGTACTGGCAGTTCTCAAACTAATAGGTCAAACAGTCTTTCACAATTCAGCTCTTCGGCTTGTGTATTTTTTTAAATCAGTGTTCTGTAATCCAGTATTTTTTTTCTCCTATGACTTCTACTGGTTACTTTATTCCACATTAGCAAGACAAAACAAAAGGGCAGGTAAAATTTCATAATGTCTTTGTCATTCTAAAAAGAGTGAATTACTGCAGCCTCTCAAGTGCTGAGAATAAACTGTGAAAACACAACACCCAATAATTACTTCTGCAAGATACCACAGCTTCATTACGCACATTAGAGGAAGACAGTCCTGATTACAAACAGGTGAAAGGAGGAAGAAAATACAGCTTTGGCTTTTTTCCTGAAAGTGAGGGAGGCACTAATCAACACAAGAAACCAATCTGTCTCTCTATTTGATCCTCAGTCATGTCAGATGCAATGAAGGAAAAGTAAAGAAACTCAAAGTATCAAAACATATACTGTTTTACTGCAAATATAACTATTGCTTGTTAAGTAACAATTATTATCAAGTAATAACAAAGAGTTATTACTTATTGTCACAATACTTTCTGTCCCCAGTGCCTCTGTTGCTGGTTGCATTTCAGAGGTGAAAATCTCAGAGTGAAGGCTAGCTCAGCTTACCCCATAACTTCACACAGAGACAAAACAGCTGTTGCAGATTTCACATAATAATACTGCCACCACCATTTCACAGAGTTCTGGCCTTATTACTTATAAGGATAGTATTAGTTTATTTGTTTTTTAAATCTATTACAAGAGTAGGAGATCAAGGAGAAGCAATTAATAAGGTATAAATTTTGTTTACTGAAGCTTCTGTAATTAAATCATACAAAATTGCACTCTCAAAATTAAACAAATCTTAGAACTGGATGCCATAATGCGAGAAAAAAACTGACTACAAAAACTCAAAAACAAAAGGTAACAAATAAGCTGTGGAGTAGAAAAGCAGGTAAATATCTAAAAGTAATTCTTTATTGCTTTTTTTTTTCTCATCTTTAAGCCTGTCTGAACAGCTTTATGCCTATCATTTGTATCTGCTGTATATTCAAAACAAAGGTTAAGAGTCTCATCCAGTCCTAAGGAGTGAAGCATTCCAACAGTAATCTGCCTGCACTCTTTGGACTCTCACTTGTACCTTCAGATCCAAGTAGCAGGGAAACAAAGCCAGGACCTTCTTTGTAGCCAGGATCTAGGATGTACCTCTCTGGCTGATTTAATGCAGGTAGGTTTGGTGACTTTTAGGCAGGCCACAGGAAAGCCAATAATAAAAAGTCAATCATTCACACACGTCACTGCAGCAAGTTCAGCAGAGAGCCACCAAGATGGCTGGGGGCTAGAGCACTTACCCAGTGAGAAGCTGAGGGAACTGGCCTTGTTCAGCCTGCACAAGAGGTGGCTTTGGGAGAACCAAAGAGCAGCCTGCCGGGGGAGGAAGATGGAATAAGAAGTGCCATTAGCTACCAACACAGATACACGTAAATATTTAGAGTAAAAGTAAGAACCATGATCTCTCTTCAGAGGCAGCAATACTTCTTGGCTGTACGGCAGCCATTCTGCTCTCTGCTACATGACTGAGGCGGAATATCTAAGACAGCGAATCATACAAGAGTGTCTCAGAAATACAGCTCGACTTGGTCGCACTCTGTGTGCTTATCTCCTGTGAAATCAAGCCAATAAAAGATCCATGATAAAGACTCCAAACCAAAAAGCCATCAGCAATTAACAATAAGATTCGTATTGGTCCTACAGAAAGCCACAAACAGTCTTTGTATTACAAGTACCAATTCCTAACATCCTGCTATACACCTGTGGATGCACAGCCAAACATGCACAGGTCCACCCTCAGACTACAATAGACCTCAAAGTTTATTACCAGAATTTTACCTTTTTCTTCTAAAGTAGTTTGCTGTTTCCCCCACCCCCACCCCCACCCCAGAGTCTAAGTTCAGACCAGGACTGGGACTTCTTGCCTCATATGCCTACCTGAAAAAGCAGATACCAGTTGTTTTCAGCTCTATTGAGCCCTTAGCAGAGTATGCGGCAGAGCCTGAACTAGTTGTACCTGCAAGTAGTAACAGGTCAGACAGCTGCTCCCGTTACTATAGTTGTGAGACATGTAGCCTGCAGTTACTGCAGCCCGGCTCCAGGACAGTACATGACCTAAGTCTCACGAGTTCCCTCAACAGCTGGACTGTTCAGTTACTTAGGCTGACTGCAACTGCTTGTATTCCCCTACTTCTACACAGAAGTCCACCTCCTTCCTACCATGAGAGTCACACGACAAATTTCACTTTTCCACAACCAGGGAACACGAGGGATGAGCAAAGCTACTCCAGCCCACCTATGGCTCAGCGAAAGCCTCGCTGCAGGTTTTCCACACACTCTGTGCTGCAGGGCAGGACCTTAGAAGACAGAGATGTTCTTGGAGACTTCCAAATGTGGCCAAGCTTCCTCCTTCACCCAGAAACAAAAGCCCACTTCAGCTCACCGAGAGAAAGCCTCTCCTGAGCACTAGCTCTCCTCGTTGCCGGAGAAGGCAGTAACTCATCCCTCTGAGCACAGCCACACCTGCTCCCACCAAGCTCAGCTCAGCTCAGCTCCCTCCTGCCCTGCCCTGCCCCCCCCCCAGCAATCACAGTAGCCAACTGGGGATCCTCAGGGCTCACCACTTAGCCCTTCCCTTGCCACTCACTGCATGCACAACACCTGTGCAACAGCCAACCACAAAAAATTAGTCAGGGACACGAGCCCATGTGAAATCACCAGTATTTATTAAATCCTGCCATTTCTGGTTTTGGTGTAGAAAATTAGCCTTAAATCAGGCAAAATTTTCTCCCTGCTGTGATTTGTCCTTACTTATCATTTTATATAATAAAAAGAACACTTGGGCAAAATTTGTGCAAGCCACTCATGAGTGTAAAATAGACAAACGATAAAAAAAGTAGACATCAGTAGCAATCAAGGCCCATGACTTGGTGTATGATTGCCACCTGTTCTGCATTTGTATTAAACCAAGGCAAAAAGCCATTTTCACCAGTCTAGAGGACAAAAGAGGCCCTGGGGTAGAGTGAGGAGAGGGCTCAGAGGATTGTTAGGTCTAAGTGGGATTTTTGCATGTGTTTGTGTCTGTACCTGTTAGAGAGATGCTCTTTTGTTTCCCCCAAATGACTTAATATATCACAGATATTGATATTTGGTACAGCAATCCTGCTCTTGGCCTACTGTTTAACACTAACTAGGGTAGGGCTTTGCCACCCGGATTGTTTATACCGTTTGTTGGCCTGCTGTTACTGTGTGCATTACACTGAAATGTGGTTTTCTTACCAGGTTATATGCAATTTTGCAACAGCATACTACAAGCTTAAGCAAGGTCATATAGAAATGAATACCTCCTGCAGATACAACCTGTTCTGTCTTGAGTTCTGCCCATGCAAACAGTATTTTAGTAAGGTTCCTGTAAGGAACCGGAGGACTCTGAAGCACATTTTCATGTTGTAATGACCTCTCAGAATTAAATCCTACTGACCAGATGTTTGAGAATTCATGGGAGGGGTCTTCAGCTAGTGTCCATCCCTGTGGCTCCACTGAGCTCTATAGAAAGCCTCTAAGTCTCCAAAAAACAATTTAAAAAGCTGTTAGGACCACACAAGACAAGATGCAAGCTCAGCGTGCTGATAAAAATAGCATTAGAAAACATCGGTGCTTTGGCAGACCGGTGTTGCTGTGGCTCCATTTGTTAGTCTTTTTCCATTTGATCCATCTTTTTTCCCTTTTCCATCTATCTTTTAATCCCCTGCTCTCCTTTTTTAGCCTTTCTACTTATTTCTTTCCCCATTCCCTTGTTCACTGCTTTCTCATAGCCTTCCCTTTTTTACCAGCTGCTTGCCAGTGAAGAGTGACACAAGATGGGAATCCTGGTTGACAGAGGCATCTTTGATCCTTCTCTTGCTAATTCATTGAACTACACAGAAAAAATCCTCACTGCTGTTCTTGCTGCAAATTGTCTAACTCTGAAGAAACAGTAGATCTTAACAACCTCCATAGACCTACTCATTCATTCTTTGTCCTTACTACCATGCCTTTTTCTTCACATTTATCCAATTCAGATAAAGGGTTTGGTTCTGCTGTCTATCAACAGAAATAAGATCAGAGATTTCCTTCCATTTGTATTTCCTCCTAAAGCACATTCTCAACACCTTCTTTCACCTTAGCCCAGATATTTTGCATTATTTTATAAAGATTAAAACAAAACAAAACAAAAAAACCAACCCTTTTGCTCAACTCTGTAGGTACCACTGTTTTGATGTAACATAGAATTACAGAATCATAGAATCATTTAGGTTGGAAAAGACCTTTAAGATCATCGAGTCCAACCATCAACCATGCCCACTAAACCATGTCCTGAAGTGCCTTGTCTACATGCTTTTTGAACACCTCCAGGGATGGTGACTCAACCACTTCCCGGGGCAGCCTGTTCCAACGCCTGACAACCCTTTCAGAAAAGAAATTTTTCCTAATATCCAGTCTAAACCTCCCCTGGCACAACTTGAGGCCATTTAGTTACTTGACAAAAGAGACCAGCCACCACCTCACTACAACCTCCTTTCAGGTCATTGTAGAGAGCGAGAAGGTCTCCCCTCAGCCTCCTTTTCTCCAGGCTAAACAACCCCAGTTCCCTCAGCCATTCCTCACAAGACTTGTGCTCCAGGCCCCTCACCAGCTTCGTTGCCCTTCTCTGGACACGCTCCAGCGCCTCAATGTCTTTCCTGTAGTGAGGGGCCCAAAACTGAACACAGCACTCAAGGTGCGGCCTCACCAGTGCCCAGTACAGGGGGACGATCGCTTCCCTGCTCCTGCTGGCCACACTGTTTCTGATACAGACCAGGATGCCGTTGGCCTTCTTGGCCAGCTGGGCACACTGCTGGCTCATATTCAGCCGGCTGTCAACCAGCACCCCCAGGTCCTTTCCTGCCAGGCAGCTTTCCAGTCACGCTTCCCCAAGCCTGTAGTGTTGCCTGGGGTTGTTGTGACCAAAGTGCAGGACCCGGCAGTTGGCCTTGTTGAACCTCATGCGATTGGCCTCGGCCCAACAATCCAGCCTGTCCAGATCCCTCTGTAGAGCCTTCCTACCCTCGAGCAGATCAACCTTCCCTCCCAACTTGGTGTCATCTGCAACCTTACTGAGGGTGCACTCAATCCCCTTGTCCAGATCTTTGACAAAGATATCAAAGAGAACCAGCCCCCAGTACTGAGCCCTGGGGTACACCACTTGTGACCCACCGCCAACTGGATTTAACTCCATTCACCACAACCCTCTGGGCTCATCCAGCCAGCCAGTTTTTTACCCAGCTAAGAGTACAACTTGTCTAAGCCATGTGTCGCCAGCTTCTCGAGAAATATGCCGTGAGAGACAGTGTCAAAAGCCTTACTGAAGTCCAGGCAGACAGCATCCACAGCCTTCCCCTCATCCACTAGGCGGGTCACCTGGTCATAGAAGGAGATCAGGTTGGTCAAGCAGGACCTGCCTTTCATGAACCCAGGCTGGCTGGGCCTGATCCCCTGGTTGTCCTGCACCTGCCGTGTGAACACACTCAAGACGAACCGCTCCATATTCTTCCCCGGTACCGAGGTCAGGCCGACAGGCCTGTAGTTCCCCAGGTCCTCCCTCTGACCCTTCTTGTAAATGGGCATCACACTGGCAAGCTTCCAGTCGTCTGGGACCTCCCCCATTGACCAGGATTGCTGATAAATGATGGAGAGTGGCTTGGCAACGTAAAATGGTTTCCTGGAATTCAAAAGCTTGCCATTCTTAGACATTCAATGATGCAACACCATGGATAACTCATTTCCAGTCTCTCCCTTGATGTTTCCAGAACAGTCTGGCAGCTGTGAATGGCATGATCTGACATGAATAAAATTAAATGAAAGCTCTGTCACTCCTCCTTCATATTTCTCTTCACTTCTTTGGTCAACAGGGTAAGGGCAAGACATACACTGTAAATGCTGAAGCTCCATTACCATACCTTACAGCTTTGCCAGCCAAACCTGCAACTTGTGTGGTAAATAGTGAATGAATAGCTGTTGCAAACAGCTCCTAAACAACCCACCAGCTATGGGTGTCACATAAGTAGGTGAATACTCAGCTGAAGTCTCTCTTTAATACTGGATGCAGTCTTTGTTCAACAGCTGTAAACAGTTCACAAATTCAGAAAAATCGGCCTGTTCATAGCAAGCCAGCAAGCAGGAAACAGGACTAAAAACACTACATGAAGAACCTATGTAAGGCTTGCTGTTTGCAGGACGAAATCACAGTCAGCAGAGCAAGATCCCTTCTACGTTCCTCTGTGATTCTGGTTGGTTTTGACTAGTAGAGTTTAAGTTCTTAGCAATACCCAGTCACCTATTATATTTGTGCAAAGATATCATTTACTACTGTTTTATCTCAGTTAATGGAAATGGTGTTGGAAGCAGTAGGAGACAAATTAAGAATGTCTGGGAAGATTTGTCCCTTATGTCCTTGACACTTTCTTCTCTGCCAACACAGGTGTCTCATTGGAGCACAAGCATACGTATAGCAAAGGGCTATGTTACACACTCGTGCAATCAAACTGTGCCGCAGTCCAGGAAGTGCGACAATACAAACAGGGTTGTTTTAATATTCACGATTATGCCAGTGGAAGCTTGGCTGTGATTACTGTGTGCTGCTGCACTACAGAGGAAACTGTTTTCACCAGCATACCTTATGTGAACTATCTTTGGTGTCCCTTTTTATCAGTTCTGGCTCCAAATCCCCAATAAATCTGAGGATTATTTCCAGACAGAATCCCAAAACCTACGAAATAAGTCATAATGAAATAAGGAATTATGCAGCAATTAGGGTTCTTGATACCTAATATTATCCCTTAAAATAGTAATTTCCTGTGTGGAAACAAACTGCTGAACTTTGCTTCCCTAAAGACTCAAAACAGGTTTTCTCCTAAGGTGGCAGTTTAAATTGTAGTTATCACAGTAGTCAAGACAAACATAGAGTAACACTGGAGTCCTGTTCTCCTTTATAGCTGATCCATGTTAAAAAATAAATAAATAGTCAATAAAATACAGAAATTTTATCATTCTCATTTGCACTATCATATATGATTCAATGCAAGGACCCTTTTGTTACTTATCATCTATTAAAACAGAACAACACCACTATATTCCAGTTAAAGTGTACAAACTTTGGAATGTTTTGGTTAGATTTGTGTTTATTCATTTTTGTATCAGCCTAGCTTTTAAAAATTAAAACCTCATCTTTTTTTTATATATAGCCAGTTACATCACTGCAGACAACAGGAGTCTCTGTACAGGAAGACTGGATTGATTTGTGGCCCAAGAATGATTGCCAGAATATTCAAGCCCGTTAGCAGTACCTAATGAAATTCCCTGCAAAACCTGGTCAAGATCACCCGCAAACTTGCAGTGTAAGTGTGATACAAGTAGGCTCAGGATGAGGCTGGGGGCCCCCTATGTATGACAAAGCATGGTGATTTTAGCAGTTAATAGAAGGAAAACAGACCAGGAGTGATCACAGGAGACAGAGCTGGAAATCTAATCCAGAGCTCTTGGGTCCCTTCCAGCATCTTGTTCGCTAGAACATGTTGCTTCCAACAAACATGGACCAAGACGTTATTAATAAGCTATTAGCAAGGGAATTGTTGGGCACTTGTGGAAGCAAGCATAAGGGTCAATGCTATTTATCAAGAACAAAATTTATAATTTTGAGATTTAAACCAATCTACTGGTTTAATCTTGCTTAGTGTTTATGACAGGTTGATGAATGCTCATGAATTGTTTTCTACCAATAGCCACAGCTAACCATAACCTCCAGAGTGAACAATAACCTGATAATATCTTTGGTCTGGTTTTCTAGAGAAGGGACAACTAAGTGATCAAGATATTTTACTGTCTGTCTGCACTCGCCCCAGGAACTTTTGATCCTTCTGACCATCTTCAGCCAAGTTTGAACATGGAGTGGACATCTTAAAGGCACAAATTTTTACGAAATTCATTAAAGTGGGTAGAAACAAGAGACTCAAATTAGTGCCCTGGAGAGAACGACAAGCAGAATTCAGCTAATTTGTATTCTGGTTGGCAGTAGATAATGAGCCAGTCAACAGAGGGTTTGAGACCAAAATAATCAGCACACATGCTGTCACTAGTCTGTGGGATGCTATAAGGAATACAGGAGAATCTAAGGTTATTTTGGTGTTGAGGATTTGTTATGGGTTTGTGTGGCGTGGTTTTCCTTGGTGGCAGGGGAGGGGGGCTGCAGAGGTGGCCGCTTAAGAAGCTGCTGGAAAATTCCCCGGCGCCAAAATGTCAGACCCGCCTCTGGGAGGGGAGTGACGGTGGTAGCGCCTCTGGGAGAACATATTTAAGAAGGGGAACCGGTAGTGTGGGGTTGGGAAACGTGAAAGGAACCCCTCTGCCGATACTGGAGTCAGTGAAGAAGGAGGGGGAGGAGGGGCGCCTGAGGAGGTTGATGGCTCTGCAGCCC
>VYZV01043241.1:14369-25101 GCA_013401275.1 Pandion haliaetus | reverse complement strand
CCCCATGGTGTAGCAGGGAACGAGTGAGGAATCTTCCCCCTGAGGAAAGGAGCGGCAGAGACGATGTGTGGTGAGCTGACTGAACCGCCATCCCCTGTTCCCCTGCGCCACCGGGGGGAGGAGGTGAAAGCACCGGGAATGGAGCTGAGCTGGGAAGGCAGGAGGGGTGGGGGGAGGTGTTCTGATGTTTGGTTTCCCTTCCTAATACCCTTGTGTTTTGTTTCTGTTTTGATTTGTAGTAAATGAAATGGATTTTGTTTCTTCCCCAAGTTGAGCCTGTCTTTTGCCCGTGACCATAAGTGGGGAGTGATCCCTCCCAGTCCTTGTCTCGACCCACGAGCCTGCCTTTGTATTTTCTCCTCATCCCAGAGTGGCCAGGCAGGGTGAGTGAGCGGCTTCGTGGTGCTTTGTTACCGGCTGAGCTAAAACCACGACAGGATTAGGTTAAAAATGTAAACTAGAACATAAACCTATATGAAACTGTACTTCCTTAATTTCACTGCTTGTATAGAGCTTTTATATCCTTCCAAGGTGGCAAGACTGTGCTAAGTAATTTTTCCAAGAGGAAAAAAAGAGAACGTCCCAACCTCAAAGATTTCCTAAGCTAGAAAATAACAGCAACATCACAGATATTGCTGTCTGGGTTAGAATGAGATAAATAACAAAATAGTAAAGATTATCAGTGACAATCATTAACTGCTATTTCTATTATATCACTGTACATTCCACTTCCTTTTCTTTTCACCTTTCATTCTGTTTTACACAAACCAGTCCAAAACTTTCTAAAACAAAAGTAAATGTCAGCAAACTTTTCACTTCTCTTTTTCCTCCTGTGTAAATAAACTTGAACTTTAGCCACAGCAACTTTCACCTTATTTGGCCTTCAGATAAATCCTTTTCAGTTTCCCCAGCTCACTCCAAGATGACCTTTGCAGTCAGTCAGGAAATGTCTAGAGATTACGAGCAGTCAGTTGCTTTGATGCCCTGTAAAGCTGGTGCCAGTGGCAAAGAACACTAGTTTTTATTTTAACTAATTTTCAGGGAAAGAAAGAGCATTTTTTTAAGGGAGTTTACATGCCCAGTCTTGCCTTTTTTCACAGACTTGACTTCCAGTGGCTACAACAGGATGCTGCATGAGCATAGGACCGGATCCTTACATATAATTCACACTATGCAGGGTTTTTTTTCCAACAACTTTGTACAGGAAGCTCCTAAGAGATGGATACAGACCAAACTGGAAATGAAGCACTATAAGTCTGCCCTTATATATCATACCTCTCTTACTGTTGTTGCTCTCTTACCAGAGTAATGATAGAAACCACCTTTCCAAGCCTGTTGTTTCTCCCACATCTCACAGAACCACATCTATTGCCTTGTGCTCTTTGCCTTATGTTGCAACAGTTATGGATTTACAGAGTTAGGGCAATGATAGTTTTTCTCCAGGTAATAACCTTGCTGTTTTAAAATCTCCTTCACTATAGCCCTTGTGTCCTACCTGAGGGAATGGATTGTGCAGTTGGTCCATATGCAGAGCTCCCATTGGCATCACAGGAACTATCACACATAGTTCATACACAGGATCAGCTTGCTAATCCCAAGGAAAACGAGAAGTAGCCTATATCTATATGATTTTTCTTACTGCTGGACAACAGCCAAAATAAAAATCTTGCTGCTGATACTGCTGTATTTGATCTATTAAATACTACTTCAGGATATAAAAATCTGGAATATTTTAACAGTTCTACCAAAAGCAAGTTTTTGCTTCTGATGTGAGGAAGCCTTCTTTCTCAAAGATGTGGCTGGTTAGTTTACCTAATGCACATCTTTAAACATAGAAGTGGTACAAATTCTGAAAATAATTTGTGGAGAAATCTCATGAATCAGCAGAAATACTTTAAACTTGCCATTGGTATCCGGGTTCTGATAGTTTTGCTCTTGAATGAAAACAGCAGAGCTATTAATAAAAACATCAGTCTTGAGGGGGAATGAATAGCTCTTGGTATAAATAAAGCATATGGCACACATTCAGCTTTTTCAGGAAGTCAAGGGGACCACTAACATTATGAAAAGCCTGATCTTTCTCAGTTTCCACTTCTAGTCCTGACTATAGGGATTTGCTAAATCTCCCACCTGCATTTGAAATATTCTGCATCAGAGCTTTGTCCTCCTACTGTTCCAGGGTTTGTCTGTTTATCAGGTTTGGGGGGTTTTGCCCTAATTTCTCACCAATATTCTGCCTTTCTTACCTAGGCCAGTCTGCTATTCTGTTTCATATAGTGAAGAAATACCTTGTGTGAGTCTGGAACTGACCCACTTCTAAGGAAGCTCTTTGTCCTTATCTTTTGTACTTACATGTCCCTCTGCTGACACTCAGCTCTCTGCTCTGTCCTCATGGGTAAGGCAGTATGGAAAGTGCTGATAAAAGGATTAGCTGATGAAAAAATTCCCAGCCAGCAGTTTGCAAGCATATAGCATTCATGCATACCACCATGAAGGCTAGGTCCCTGGAGAGGGATATATCTCACCTAGATATTGCTATCTCAAAGTGGGCCAATTAGACTAGGTTTGTCATCTAGGCTTCCTCTGTGTCAATGGGGAGAGAAACAAAAGTCATCTGAGAGAGGCAAATCTGTCCACCTATCGTAGACGCCTGCCTTAAGAGGGCATCTCATCCACCTCCCTCCACAGACAATGGATGCCTGGTGGTAAGATAGCTAAAATTAGTCACTACAGGGTTAAAAACAGAACAAGTGGAGACTTCCACACTTCCAAGAGGGAGAAGAACAAGCATCCCAGGAAAAGAGCAGGTTGTGTTAAGGATCATTCTTGCACTTAGTGTCAGTCATTGCCTCCCTAGATCTAAACCTTCAGAGCCAGACAGCAGAGGAAATAAACAACACATACTTCATTGGAACTGCATGGGGTGGGTGTACACACATTAAAAGAAACTGAAAAAACATATGGTTCATGGGAGCCAGGAAAGCCATCTGCAGAGGAAGTGTACAAGAGAGCATGCAAAGCAGCAAGCAGCAAACGCTCCCGAAGAGCCGCGCGTGTCTCGCACAGCAGCACATGTGACACAAACCACATGAAAGAGGCCCGGCGTTCTCTGCCGTCAAAACTGCCAAAACAAGCACACGCAGGGCAAGCGGGAGCAACAGTACAGTCACAAGCACATATTGCAGATACACTTGTAGAAGGGGAATGTCTGAACTGCAACAAGCAGACAGAAAATCATAGTGGAGCTCTGAACTCCAAAAGTAATTTTTGCTACCCAAAGCAAGGGTCATTTTTGTCTTCTTCTATTTGCTGATGTCTGAACTACATTGTGAAATCTTTCTGTTTGGTTCATGGCTGGGAGTTCCAAGCAGAGCCTTACAAATCCAATGTGATAATAATGCCCTTTCTTGAGATAGGAACCTCACAAAGCCAAGCTAGAAATAATGTTAGAGCAATGTTTTCATACTAGCTCAGCACATCTAATAGTTGCATTTGAAAAGAAAACAAAAAAAGAGTTAATCACACTTTTGAAAGCCTAGGAGAAAAGCAGCAAGGTTTTTGGTTTTTTTTTGCGGGGGTGGGAGGGGTGTCAGCTGTTATGTTGGATGCTATTTCATCTGATCCTGTTCATCCATCAGAAAGTACTGCTGCTTGTTGTTGCCCTGGTGTTATCATGGAAGTAGAACCTGGTATCAAGGTGAGGTTTTAATTACTAAAGCTCTAACAAGAACTTCTGAAATAAACTCAGAATAGTACAACTAGTTGGTATTTAGAAGATACAGTACCTTTCTTCCTAAAGTCTTCAAGCAATTTAGGATTTGATAGTAAAATCCCTATGTGACTTGACACTAAAATGATCTGCCAGAATACTCCAATAAGGTTCCAGCAGGAATAAATCTGGTACATCAAATGTAGTTGTAACACACCAACACTAGGGAAGAAATCTTATTTGCAACAGCCTCTACTGCTATTTTTGCACACAATTGACTGCTGTACATTTCCCTTCCTGATCCTACATACTCTTATGGAAGATCAGAATCAGTTCACAGAAGTACTCCTGGAAAGTCTCTGCCAAGATCCCACGTAATGAGTTGAGAGCATGTCCTTAGCCTGTCATTATGGAAAGTCCCTTGTAATTCATTCTGCTCAGATTTTAATAAGAGGAAAATTCAGTGTTTAATAACTCCTTATCTGAACGTGGCTTTGTTTTGTGACATGATACAGGATGGGAAATTATACCTTTACAAGTAAGAAAAGAAATTCTAAAGACAACTGAAGACTTGCTTTTGTGCTTATTTTACTAAGATATGTCATAAAGCTAAAAGACAGGCTTAATTCTTGCTTTTCCTCAAAGCTTAGTTTGTGAGACAAGTTTTCTCATTAAGTATGGCTTAAAAGAAATATTATACCAGACTGCTCAGTGGCATTTCCCTCTGTTTGTGCTGCCTGCTCTTCCAGTCATTGCATATGTAGGGACCAGCGCAGCTGATGCTCAGAGAGAAGGATGTCTTCAAGCATAGTTTAAGGGTTGTACTCGGACTAAAGACAAGTAGCATTTAAAACTGAATGCAGAGCTTAAATGTAGCAGAATGTAGGGCTTAGAACCCTCCAGAATATATTTCTCTCTTTTTGAAATCAAAGAAATAAGACATTATGTTTACCTTTGTTGGCAGACAAACTGCATAAATGCCGAGGTGCCTGTTTCTCTCCCTTAGGCAGACAGGTACTCCTCAGTACATACAAATGTTCATGTTAACTACAGATCTCTGCAGCTCCTGAGTAAAATTCTTACCCTCTGCTATGTTTGTTCTAATGTCAAGCATGACACGCTGTGGTGACAGCAGAGTGCTCCCCTCAGCATCCCAGCTCTGCCTCCACTGAGGGATCCTCTCAACAGCTTGTCCCAGGCTTCGACAGAGGCTGCAGGGAGACTGGCCTCTGACTATGACTGCTACTGTAATGATTCCCAAGGAAAAAAAGTCCTTCCTTTCTTTCTTTTGAGTATTTTTCATTTGTCATAGATGAGTTCACTAAGCAGCACCAAAAATATTAGGATCAGTACAAACACATAAAAAAAGCTTGGATCTGAAAAAAAATCCAGTACAAGTAAGAACAATCAGTGACAGGGTTAAAAAGTAAAATGAGTCGGTGGGGATGGATGTCAGAGAAATATAAAGAAGATATTTCATTGAATAAAATATCAAGTAGTCATTGCTTGGCTTACAATGCTTACAAAGTACATCTGTCCTAAGAACTGACTGTGAATCCTTGCCACGGCCTTACGCAGTAAACTTGTTATGGGAGCACATTAATCGTCCTTTCTGTTTACTTTGCTGACTCTCAGAAGTAGCCAAAAGTAACCCTAACCAATAAACAACCTTCCCCTCATCTTTGTAGCCACAGTGATAAACACATATTTCAGTATCTCTTACAATATACCATAAAGACAAAATCTGTGCATGCACCTGGTTTGGCCAGTCACTGCTCCTGTCACTGTTTATATGCGTATATCTTTCGGGGAAAGAGAATTTTTTTTTTAAAGAACCTGGGCAGCCCCAAGTCTCACTGACTGTCAGCAAATGTTTTCTTCTAGTCTCAAAAGTTACTAGATTTTAGTTAGAAGAAATAGCTGCTCTTTCAATTAGAACAAAACCACTCCAAAAAATCTCCAAACCTCAACACACGCACACACAAAAAAACCCAACTCAGAAAAACATCAAGTCAGCACAGTTCTCAAATGCGTGCCTGTCTATGGTCAATGGGATAAGTATCATTAACATCTGAGTGGAGCAGCAAAACGAAAAAGGTCGTGTATACCGTAGATTGTGTACACAGCAGAGGACTGTAGACTGTAGACTGTAGCTCAGTTTATACCATTTAGCAACCTAACCTCAATCCAATTATGTTTTTCTAATGAAGCACTATTATGAATTTTATTTAGATTTTCAAGTTCCAGATTCTCCTCATGCGACATCACCTGCCAAGAGACCCAAGCAGAACACAATGGCTGATATGAAAGCATCATTCTACAAGGAGCTACTTCATCATCTCGCAAATTATGAGGGGATTAACGACTGAATGGGATAGTAAGTAAACAGTGAGAGCACAACTCAAGGGAAGTTTACACTGCTGAGAAACCTGACAGAGTGATTCGAGTTCCTGCTTCTTTAGATGTTCTCTAGCGTCATCACCCTGGAGTGGAGTAAAATTCAGGCCAGTATAAGCAGGATGCTGAACTAGGATGAAGCTGCATAGAACCACCATTGATGTGCCTTTGCAACATCCCTCCCCCTTTTCCATCCATGGTAGCCAGATGTTGGACCCATATTTTCAACAGGCTTTGCAAGTTCTCTGGATTAAATATTGTCACAACCCATGCACAATGTATTTCCTAGGCCACTGATCTTTTTTAGATTTGTTAGCTGTTTCTGAAAACACTAGCTTAAGAAGCACCACACTGGCGTGCATTATTTCCACAAGTCCTCTTGTTTTCCCTTCCTCTTCCACAGTTGATGACAGAATTTAGTTTGCAACTTTAATAGCAGTTCTCCATACATGGAGTAGACTACACTAATACCAGCTCCTGCATGCATGCTTACATTTATTTGTTCCCAAGAGAAATCCTTCCTAGTTTGCACTGAGGATGCAGCAACTGTTCCCTCAACCAATATAAGGTTGTTGATCCCTTTACAATAACCTAGATATTGCCAGTTTGTTCTTTTTGGCATACCAACATGGTGTATCTCCCTAGATCTCTTTGTCCCCCCAGTCTATTCCTCCATCTCTTCCCTAGTCACTTAGACAGAGCCAGACTGGCTTTGTCCAGAATATGTCCACATCCTCTGTGCCTCGGCTTTGACCTCCATGAACAACACCAGAGCTGGTCCTGCATTCTGCTCCCCCTCCGTGTTTACATGTTTAACTCAATGCCCTTACAATGCTGTGGTAACACCCAGCTCCCATCACAGCCCATAGAGGAGCACCTTGCAGAGCTACTGGATCCATTCCTTTGCAATAGGTGCACTTCTGCCTATATGGGTCATTTCCAGAGACATACCTTTGGGATTGGTACAGGGAAGGTTAAATGAGATTCAGATGGATTTTAGAGGACCACAGAAGAGCTGGACCTTTTCCGGTTTGGATGCGAGTCAAACTGTGGTCAAGGATTTCTGCCCCAAATTCGGAGTCTTCCCCGCTGTTTTGTAGCAGCTGGCCTAAAGGAATGTCTCTTTACTCAATCTTATATTAAAAAATTTTTCCTGAGTGGTTAGAATAGTATCTATTATGTTTGCAGCAATATGTTGCATGCTGCTTTGAAAGATTAAAAATATACAAAATTTGAGTAAAACCTTTGAAAGCAAAATATCTGTGCAACGCTAAGATTCTGCAGCAGAACAATGACCATTTTCATTGTCAGAAGTCCCCTCTCATGAAACAAACAAGGAATCTCCTTTTAGCTTTTGCCATTGGCAATGAAAAAATAGCATTTTTCAAATAAATATGCACAAAATGGCCACACTGTGGTCTGACCCAAAATCTGAGGCAGATTTGAATCTACATTTTTGAAAGACTTCCAGCTACATCTGAATTGATACTCCTAAAATATCCAGTTTGCAAGAAAAACTACCACAGTTTCAAAGGAAGTGCTGTGCATATGATTTAGCTCTAGAATAAAACAGTTTTTTAAAACAGCAGTCATTGATGTTGGCCTAGTAGAGAGGAAATACAGTCAAGATAGCACTCATTATGACTTGTCACATTTGACTAATAAATCATATTTCTGCAATTATTTCTTTTGCATGTAGGTACTATAATCTTATACAGGACAACTGGGCTTCAGACACTTTACAATAGCTTGAAGACAGCCAATACTTTAGGCATCCTAATAACCACAAAATGTTCCATCCCTTATATGTTCATGTAGCTATACAGTTCCAGGGAATCAGCCATAAAACCCTGTCCCGATGTCATCAGGTCAAAGTTTCTGAATTAAGTGGACTGAAATCTCAGTTGGGAAACTTAAATGAAGTTTAACTAACTTCTCACATTATAAAATGCATTATTATTATTATTGTTTGTTGTTGTTGTTATTGTTACTGCAATATTAAACATATCTTTAGATCCCATAGATGAGGCTAAAACGTATCTATAAAGCTACTTAGCATTTGTTGACCTAAGAAACAGGAGAGAAAGAAAAAGGGAGAGGGAATCTGAGAGAGAAAGAAGAAAATAATGAAAAGAAGAAACAGAGAAAGGCAAGAGAGAAAGGCAAGAGAGCAAGAGAGAGCTAGAAAGACAGAAAGAAACAGACCACAGTACTTCTGCAAGAGAGGAAAGTACTTCAGAAAGGGAAAGAGTGAGATGTTATTTACAACAAGAAAATTTCATAGATAAGAAAAAATAAATGAGTCACAGTGACACAACATGATGGAATTTAATCCAGCTGTTTGTGTCCTATGGCAACCCCAGATAAGCAATATCAGAAAAATGAATTAGGAAATCCAGATGGCAATAAATATTATTCTCATCAATAAAGAACAGATGCCAAAAGTTCTTTTGACATATAAATGTTATTTTATTGTGTTCCTATCCTTTGGCTATTACACTTTAAAGTGAAAGGTTGGACAAGACACTCTTGATCTTTCTTAAGTTACTTCACATGCTACTCTTACTTTTTCATATATTTGTATTACTGTGTTAATCCCCTTCTGCAGATTAAATAACATATGTAGGTACATCCTTTATTTTATAATAAATCCTCAAATCTAGTTGCTTTAAAATGCTACATAGGAGCAATTTTCAACAAATGCTATCTTTTTATAAAATGGTAATAGCATAATAATTGTGTAGCACCACTCTGGAATCCAAACATTTTAATGGACATTCTGGTCATTTTTTGATCTCTTTGGAGCCCTCAAAACATCTGTCTGGAAAAGATAATTTTCTTCAAAATTATGAGAGAAACTAAGGAAATATTTTCTGTTCTGAAAGCTAAAAAGTACAAAATAAATTGAAAAAAGAATGGCTCCCATTTAATAAAAATAATAATTTATAGTTTTATAAAATTATATTTAATGAGCATTTCAATAAGAAAATAAAAAACAGCTCTGACCAAATTCAGAACTAACAATGATGTTTTCCATTATGGCAAGGAGGAAAATTCCTTTCTTTATCAGCTACTGGAAAAGTATACCCTAAGCTAAGATAATACCTATTCATATTTGCTTAAGAGATAGCATTGGATATTTTCTTCCCTGCAGTGTTATTCAGGTACATTTTATTTATTATTTTGTTACCAGCAAAATTAAAGGATAATTAGCAATTATTAATAACTTCTAAATGCATATGCAAAAAAAAAGCACAAATTAAGACTAAAGAGCCAACCTATGCCCTGGTGTTTCCTAACAGGTATTCAACTTCCTAATTCTAACAGTGTTGACATATGGGCAAGAGAGTGTTATGCGTAAAAATCAGTAGATTAGTAGCTAACCTGTGGATGCATCATGTTCTTCCAGACATGAAAATAAACCACTTTCAGAATGCCCTCACTTATCCATCATGTAAATCTTTATCATAAGCCTTATTTTAAAGGGGCAAGTGGGCATGAAGAGGTGCTCAGTTTCAGCACCAAATGTAAAAAATCAGTATAGGGAAAAATAGTTGCCTGTACCATCCATGCCACTAGAGAAGGGGAAAAGTACTGCTATTCCTAAATTCCAGCTCCCATAGGAGACACAGGTGTGCCTGGTAGTTACGGCAAAACATTTCTGTGGAAAGCCAAAAGACTTTCCGTGGAGGCTACCAAAGCTAGGAAGTTGTACAAGTTTAAATGAAACAAAGACACCTCACTGCTCACAATGGCAATGTGCTAGTATTCTTATTTAAAGACAGGTGAAATAGTAAATCGCAAACTGAGAAACTACATCTGCATCAGAAACACTTGTTTAAATAATAAATCAAAACAGAAAAAATTGTAGGCTGCTTGTCTCTTCCCTACTGGAAATTCTCTAAATGGAAGTACCTACCTCTGAAATATCTATGTAAGACTGAGAACTCTCCAGTGACAGCAAGCAGTGCATTACCATCTTTCCTCAGACATCTGCATGTAGCTCCTTCTGCCTTGAAATTCTGCCTAGCTACCACATAGCTAAGATACAACAGTTGAGGCACGCATTGTGGAGATGTACTGCAGAGGTGGCAGTTCAGATCCAGCTACAGAGCATGCCACATGCTAGTATTTACCAAGTCCTGGTCTTCACGAAAAAACATTAAGAAATTAGTTGAGGGGTAAGGGCACAAAACTAGTACAGGCTTGTCTTTCTCTTGGCTAGTCTATAGTAAAAGTGTTGGGAGATAAGCAGAGAGCTCTGTATGGTACCTGAAGATGTAAGCCTCTTTAGATGGCTTCCAGCAAACTGATCCAGCATTTAGGCTTCTGGATAAAAACAAGTTGAACTAAAGGATATTCTCAAGATTGGGCCATGTCTGCTGTTGGTATGAAACCATACTGTTCTGCTGAGGTTAGCTAAAGCATGCTGCTATTCATAAACGAAAATTTGGTTAGATTCAGTCTGATGGGTCTGTCACATCACTATTTTCTCCATACAGAAAAAACTGGTGTCTAAAAGCAGTCACCTTGGTGAAGGCCAAGCTATATGATCAATTTTATAGAAGGAAATGCAAAGTATTTTCTCGGGAAAAAATCAGTGACATGACAATGCATCACTGTAAT